>DWLS01000907.1:0-25418 GCA_018246255.1 Pachliopta kotzebuea | reverse complement strand
CAGCGAACACGCGCGGAGCCGTCGCCGCGCCGCCGCCGCGCGCCGCCTGTCGCACAAACAAACACACACTAGTCCCACATGTCTCGTCCTAGCGCTGCTGACGAGTACACTTCGCTTCTCATAAGCCGGCCGCTTTACAATCTTTGCCCCAGGAATCGAACCGGGGACTTTCGTGTTACTAGACAAGCGGTACGCATTAACGCACTACATAAACATTTAATTTTAGTTTTAGTTTTACTATAATTACAAGAAATAGACCAGGCGACCTCCGGCGTCATTTTCTGGCACGTGAATATCCGACAGCTCCTCCGAAGAAGTTTTCACTTAAAATCAAAAATTTTGAGAATTCCTTTATACGTTTGCAGTTTGGATAATCTCCAGCCATTTTAATGAGGTGTTCATTATGAGTCAAAGTGCTGAAGACACAGGCCCACGCGGCGCCGACACCGGAACGTCACGAAAACTAAAATACCGCGTTGTAAGATAAAGTTGTCAGTTCGGACTCCGTGTTGTGAGGAAGATGGAGATATAAGGTCACCTTGTCCCTGGCGACGGCGTCGAGCTTGTCCGCGAGCCCGCTGGGGCGCAGCGCGTGTGCGGAGTCCGCAGCGCTGCTGCTGCGCGGGTGCACCACAGTCAGCTGTAACACATAAACGCAATTCTGAGCTGGGACGTGTCTCAATAAATATATTGGTGAAGAGATAAATTAATTATCGCAATAATGTCTATGATGAGAAAATTTTTGTAATGGCTTTTCTTTACATCGGTTAGTCCCCGCATTTGGTACTCACGGTCTGTACGTATTCGTTGCTGGTGAAGCGGCCGTTCAGCTCGGAGCAGGTCAGCTTGAACACGCGATTCAGGTAGTACGCAGGCTTCTTGTTGCTGTACTCGATCGAGCGCAGCACCTGCGCGGGCAACAGAATCATCATGAAGTCAATATGCCGCAGAACACCTGCTCGCTTCCTCCAGCGCGCTGCACATCGCTTCTCGCATCTCCATTTGAACGTTTTAACATTTACTTATATATGACCGACTAAACCCGACCGTTGGTAGGTCCCCCTATTTTTAATGTTAAGCTCCTACTTTGAAATATTTTTCAGTTGAATATTTTCAGAAATAAAGCTTGTTGATACACTATTGTTGGACACTGCTATTGTTTTTTTATTTTATCTGTTCCTTTCATGCAATATATTGACGTGAAAGGTAGTGTGTGTGTATGCGTGTGGTCGCGCACCGTCTCGTAGTTGGTGACGGTGTCCGCGCCGCTGAGGCTGACCCCGTCGCGTGTGAGCGCCGCGCGCACGTCGCTGGCTGGCAGCTCGCCGCCGCCGCGCAGCGCCAGCGCCTCGTGGTCAGGGTTCAGCGCCGGGTACACCGACACTACACACGAATCTAGTTTCTGGCTCTCGGTCTCTGTGAAGCGAATCGCATTTTTAAAGTAATGCAATGGATGCAGAAAGGTCGTGACAATTTCTTTTAATAATTCCAGAAAGCGACAGTGTACATGCAAGTGTTTGAACAATCCGAATGAATACGCACCGCGCAAGGCGCCGTGGTCGCGCGCAACGACGCGCACGCGCAGGTCGTCGAACACGCGCACGCCCGCGCGGAAGTGCGCGTAGTCCCGAGCGCGCTCGCCGCTTCCGTTGATGAGCACGCTGGGCGTCTGCGGCTGCAGCACCATCACGTACGACTCCGCGGGGCGCGCCTTCACTGTGCGACCGTTGTCGCACCTGCGAGCGGACAACACTCAAGTCACTGTTACTTATATTTTTATTATAATTAAAATTTACATTTGATAATGATATGGGCTGCTATATATAACAGGTAACAGCATGGTGCGGTGTCCGGACTCACGTGATGGTGGTGTCGAGGTGCACGTTGCGGCGGCCGGGCGTGGGGAAGGCGCGCGCGTCGCCGTACGCCACGCGCCGCACCAGTGTCTCCACCTCCGCGGCGCCGTCGCCCTCCACCGACACCGACTTCAGATCTGCACCGCGCGTCGCAACAGTGACGTTATAAGAAAGCAAACACACAACAGAATCTACACTTAATCCAAAATGGAAGCCAGTTCTATTCATGCTATGGCAAGAGACTGACAGAATAACAAGAAAGGCAGCCCTTTTATAAAGTAAATACTGTAGGAATTTAATGTGTTTACAGCTAAGTAACAACTTACAACGCTGTGTATGCAATACATTATAAGAAATTAAAATATAAACTTTACAAACAATGCGGTATTAAACTAACGTAATTAAAAATAAATAAATTTAAATTTAATACTAGTCGAAGGGAACAGTGGTTCACCATCGGCAGGGTGTTCATCCTCATACTCTAAAACTTCAATGGTCATATACAGTTCGGTTTCAAAGGAACTTCCTCCCAAAAACCATCAAGTTATGGAATTAACTCCTTACCGAGGTTTTCCCAAGGAGCTACAGAATGGAGTCGTTCAAAAAGGGTGTGATAAGGTTCCTCCGGTGTTGGGATATGCTTGTTTGCCACTTTAGTAGTATAAAAAAAAGGGGTGTAATGAAGGCTCACATAGATCAGGGGCGAGGCTGAGCCCCTCACGGCAGCGAGCGGCGCAGCGCAGCGCGGGCGCAGTCTGCTCGCCGCCCACCAGCACGCCCAGCCCGGCCAGCCAGCCGCGCAGGTGATGCTTCATGTCACCCTCAGTGCCTACGGATCAGGGCAGATTTTATTAAAGTTCAATGTGGTAAAACAGTTCCGTTGCGATATCCTCTATGTACGATACGTATGACGTTTGCAAGAGAAACGAAATTTGATAATTTATATCACGTGACGTCACAATACAATCCGAATGTAAGGTCACTGTTTAATAATTTCCATCAAAATGATGTACCCTGCCAGCAAGCGCCGACCACGAGCGTGGTGTTGACGCCGTGCGCGGGGTGCAGCGGCCAGTCGTCGATGACCTCCGGACCCTTGCCGTCCAGCGAGCGGTACGGCTCCCCGTCCACGTACAGCTCTACGGTCGGGAAGCGGATGTTAATCGCGTAGTGATGCCATTCGTTGTCGCACACCTGGGGGTCCAAGATAATATTATATATAAATTTTAAGACACTAAGTTACCATACACGAAAACTAACAAGAATGAGTTGTGAGTGCGTTTAGATACATGACAGAAACCAAAGATTGAATGACAATGGTTTTTTAACTCAAATGTTCTGAAAAATTTCTGTATTGCCACAAATTAAACTCTATGGACTCTCACGTAACATTTAAGTAGATAAATTTAGTCTTTAAATTTGTATAACCTCCGGAATCTTCCAGCGCCACTCGGCCGGGCGGAAGATGTTCAGGTCACCCTCACCGAAGTCGCGTCGCAGCAGCAGGATCAGCCGGCAGTTGCGTACGAACAACGCGTAATGGTGACGGTTCATCTCTATAAAGAAAGAATAGCAAGGATGTAAAAAGATTCAGCCGTACCCCTGGTAGATAACTATTCTGTTGAGAACGTATATATCTGGTAATACTGACTATGATCATCGGCTAAACAGAGCACGTGCTCCTTGCGGTGCTTGTCCTGGTCAGGCCAAGGAGCGTGCCGCATCCATGTGGACACGGAGAAGGTGCTGCCCAGCGAGTGCTGCAGCACAGTCTCCGGCACCACCGCCGATGTGCTCTCACCGTCGAACTCGAACATTTCCTCGCCGTCGTGCCCTGAGGGAAAAGGTAAAACGCGTCCTGAAACTTTATTTTTGTTAATATTAGTCAAATGAAAATAATTGAGAATAAATAAACACATGCTTTATGAGTGAATCATAATTACCGGAATCGGGTTTCAAGGACTTTGCCCATTCGTTGCCTTCTCCCGGGCTCGGCAGCAGGTCCACAGTTTTAGAGTCCAGCCCTGGAATCAGTCACACAGATAAAGTGAAAATTTTTGCAATAGTTGATAATTAACACTGTATTTCAGACCTGAATATTACGAGTGGTACCCTGTTAGTGGTTGATTATTGTTAGTGCAGCTGGACTCAACGCCGGAGAGTCGGAGTCTCTCCGCTGGCTTGCACGACCCCACACAAGTCTGGAGGGTGGCTCTGACAAGCCGAGCCACCCTCGCAACGTGCCGGCGGCCCGGTGTTCGGGCCTTCCGCTGGGGCAAGGTAGTGAATGCAAAATCGACCCTACCTTGCTCCAACAGCGCGGGGGCGGGCTCAGAAGGGGGTTTTTAGTGGGTGCGAGTCCCACACAGTCCCTTCCGCCACCCCCGTGGCGGGAAGGGCAGTGCGTAGGCATTTCTCCATCCCCCAAAAAAAGCAGGACTCACCGCAGACGGTGCGCTGCGCGTGCAGCGAGTAGGTGTCCCGGTCGCAGGCGGCGCCGGCGCGCGAGGCCTGCAGCGAGACGAACGCCTGTATGCGCGTGACGCCCGGGCAGCGCTCGTCGCTCGAGCAGGCCTCCAGCCGCGCGCCAGGGAACAGCGCCAGCGGCCCGGAGCCCGGCGCGTAGTCCACGCGCTCGGCGAGACCTGCGCGCCCACAAGGTCAACTCATCCACAACCGATAACCTGGACGGGCTCAAGCCGAGCTTTTACGGCAGCAAAACATCGTCATGGTTAATGAAATTCACAAAGTAGCACAGTGTATACCTTTCCACCCCGCGCGGCAGGGTTTGTTCACTTTGATGGTGACCATCACGGGCGCGGATCGCATCATTCCGCAATCGTACGCCACTACCGACAGGATGTGGTTGTGAGATTTGTCATAATCCAGAGGCTCCGTATTTCGGATAACACCTGAAAAAAGATTAAAAAGTGTGAATGCTTTCGCCACACTGAAGGCCCTGCGGTTGCCGCCGGCCGTGTCCCTCATCGTCTAACCTTCGTTGTCGACGACGAATGGCTGGTTCCTGTCTGCGAGGATCTCGTACTTGCACACGTCCCCGTAGTGCGGCGTGCAGTCGCGGTCGGTCGCCTCCACGCGCACCAGCTCCTCGTACAGCTTGCCCTCGTCGACGCTGCGCACGTACGCCGCCTGCCGGAACACCGGCGCGAACTCGTTCACGTCCGTCACCGTGATGTGAACCGGCACGCTGTGGACGTGTGTGCAACGTTAGCATTCACCACTCGACCGTCTCGCGTTACCACCCACCCATCCCGTGATACCAGTGAGATCTGTTGTCTGCGTTTAGTACGTTTTCATAACGTGCAACTGCATTTTAACCTGCGGCATGAATAAAACACGCGGCCCTGCATGTCCGCTGTTAACCCGAAAATAAGCTGTGACTAGTAATTTTCCCGTAGTTTACCGAACACACGGGGACACACTCACGTGTTGGAGTAGGAGCCGTCGCAGCCGACCGCCGCGATGTCGAACTTGTAGTTGCGACGCTTCTCGCAGTTGAGCGGGTAGCGCACGCGCAGCCGCGCCTCGTTCTCGTCGATGACCATGATCTGAAGAGCAGAAGTCAGTGAGTGGAATCGGGACTGCGGCGCCAGCGGTCAGCCGGTGACATCAAGTCCCCCCTACACTTCAGGAACTCCATTCGCACAGTACCCTTATGGAGTTTATTTCCAAATCGCCATCTCACTTATCGCCTGTCGCAAGGGCGGCGCGCGGCTGCCGACACGTGACAGGTGACAGGCGACAGGTGACATTAATTGACGCTTAACTCCACGGGGCTTCTTTGGTGGATACATTAAACACAAATTAATGAAATACAGATTGCGTGGAGGGTCTTAGCACCGTTTCATAGATGTGAATACCACTTCGAGTCAAAATCAATTGGACAAATATTTGAACACAGAAAATAATTCTCGTGTTATAATTAACTGAGACCAGAGGGCAGAGGGTACGCCCGACTACCAACAAGAGAATCTTGAAATATTTTAAAAGCATTCGTTACTCACGAACAGTCATACATTTCAACCTGTGGACGTCCACTGCTGGATATAGGATTCTTTGTAATATATACAACAAAATACCATCTTGTGCATTTTGATCCGTCATTAAAAAATTTTGTATGTAAAAAAGTAACATCGCCGACACCGGAAAGGAATTCACAATTTCAACTACCGGGACGCGAAATTCTCCGTCCAGAGCACTTTATTACTTAATTTCAGCGCTATGCAATAAACGCCAGGCAGTTCGTGTTTTTCAATTATATTTTGTTTTTCAGTTTCAGGCGCGTTTTCATTAAGGTAATTGGCCATTCGAGGAGGTACCGGAACCCGAAGGTCCTTTGTTTCGGTAATTTAACAAGTTATTCAAAAGGTTATAAGAATTTTTTTATAGGTGAATTTGAATTTGCTGGTAGCAGACTGCTACACTAAACCATTGTTAATGTGGCACCAGCTCGCGGAATGTGCGAACCGGAAAAGTTGTACACCAGGCACTACATTAGTTTACATTACCAGCACTGTCGTGGGGTAAAGACAGTAATCTGCCGCTGCGTATAACATATTGTCAGTCCATTTGAAATAAATCTCAGGCTTGGTAAAAAGTTGGCGATTGAACAAATGTGAGAAACTATATATTATGGACAGTCCACTATAAAAATTCAAAAATAATTACAAGTTATATTAAGAGTGTCGGCTCACCTCGAAGGGCGCCTCCCCATGGTGCTTGTTGTTGAGGATCAGGAAGGAGCAGAGCGGACCTCGCGCACGGATTGCGGGCGTAACCTCCACAAGGGTCTCGTTCTCTCTGATCAGCCCGTGGTAGCCCTCGTCCGGCTCGGCCAGCTCCAGGTATGGTATATCTGTGAATTAAATACAAAATAGTCTTCAGCTCAAATATTAATACAACACAAGCAAGCCGATGAATTTATAAACATATACAAATAGCCTTTTAATACGGACGCCACTCCTCCAACACGGTGTAATGAGGCCGAGAAGTGTTCGTATCCCAGCAGTGGAGTCATAAAGAAAGTTTACGTAAAGCTCGTATTATATCATGGTAGGAACAATGATAAACATTTGATCGGACCCGAGAACATAACATAATGCGGCTGCTGCTTGAACCCCCAGAGACACCACACCAATCGATCATCCACAACAGTATCCTTCAAAATAAACGTTCAATATATGAAGCGAATTAAGTTTAAAAGCAATACATGTCGGGAAGTAAGTGGCAACTTGAATACGAATATGAACTGGGTTGAGGCACAGGCTCGCCAGGAAACACTCCAGGTCTATGTAAATATCTCCACATCACATAAAAGTAATGTTTTTCTAAATCGTACTTCCTCATGACTGAGGGTCGTGATCATGATGTGTATTAAACCACACGACGACTTCCTCGTCAGTTATAATGTAGTGGTGTTGGCGTTGCCTCCTCCATTCCACATAGCAGTCCGATGGATGGTCATCACATAGATATGTAGGTCCTCACGATATTCTCCTTCACCGTCAGAGTACGTGATATTAAGTGTAATACTAACTGCACATAAATTGGAAAATTCATTGATGCAGGCCGGATTCAAACCCGGTAACTAAGGAGTGGAAGGGCGGCGTTCAAACCACTAGGCTATCACGACTTTGATTAAAGTGGTAAGCGATAAAATTAAAGAGGCAGATATCACAATACGGAGGGGTCCGATGTCGCGCGATACAAACTATATATAAATCATTGTAGGATCCCCCGGCTACCTGAGGAGACAGCACGTGAAATATAAACCGACGTGACCTCCATCGGAGCTCGGTTCACCTACGACATTATCTGAAACGACAAAAGGCATAGCTCGTGGCGGAGGGGAGGGTGGAAGCGCCCACTCCGACCGAGGAGACATTCAGCGAGGTCTCCCGGCTCCGGGGTCAACCTGCTTCATACAGTTCCTACAGATTTAAATCCACTTTAAAAACAGATTTTCGTATAGATATAACAAGCAACTATATCAATAATTCCGTAACGTCACATGTTCAGTTCGTTGAGGTCGGAGATTGTCCTCTAGCAGTTTGATTATAAGTGGTGATGGTATCAATAAACGTGAAATTGTTTGATAGTGCAACTCGAAATTACGACTATAATAGACTACTTAAACATTACTAAAACATTAAATTTGTTTTGATGAGTCCATTATGAGATGATGTGTAGATGTGTTTGATGCTGGTGGTGGGGGTGGTGGGGGTGGTGCGGGGGAGTGGGGCTGCGGGCCGCCGTAACGTTTCAGCGAAGTCCATTTGGATATTCAATTTACATGACAATAGCGCGCTGCAGCCGCGCATCCAATTGTCTTAACGAGTTAATTTATCTAAAATAACTGCATGATATTAACCGTAGTCTAGAGTAGAACAATTTAGTTCATCATATGCTTAATTCACTTTAAGATCTTTTCTTCGACTGCACCACGCTGCACTCATCGACATCATTTATTTTCAACGTAAGATATTCCATATATTCCTCAGCGTTAGCGCTCAGCCGATCGGAACCCAGCATATCTTGGTGAAGCGCCTGATGGAAACCTCTTCCAGCGATGTTTCCGATAGCAAATATTATGTCATGAAACTAAGTTACAGTTTACTTATGGCATCTTCAGTGAGTTATTGCAGCGGGCCTCGCTCAATGTATATTATTAGTTGTGTATCCGCCACCACCGATGGGGTGTGAGAGGTTGTAAGTTATTTTTTTTTACATAGGTACAGGTTAATGTTTGACCATGATCCCACCTTGTGTTAAGTGAAGATGTGGTCTAGGATGGTAAAGCGCATTAACCTAGCAAATGCATAGTAGTAATTGTACGGGAACACTGACGCCGGCTTGTTCAAGTCCTTAGTTCTCAAAAAGATTTTTTATTCTTCTAAATATCAATTATAGTTAACATGTAAATTTAACTAATTTATCCAAAATTTTATAGGATTGATTTAACATGTCATAGTGTTTTAAGAGATCGCTGTACATGCCTTTAACTGACTTACATACAAGTACCTATTCTTATAATTGTTAATTTTAAGTTTGAATATTTTGTATGTATTGCTGTTGGTGTGTCTAAATAAATAAATAATAAATAAAAATATCATATTATATTTTGGAGTGACGTCACTGGTTTTTCAACATCACAGCAGAAACCATTAAGTATTTATTATAAAACATTGCCCAATTATCCCCACAATTAAGGGGGAGGGGTTATGTCCAGCAGTGGACGTTTACCGATTGATAATGATGATAAAACACAGCAAATATTAACGTTGAACACAATAAATTGTATTTTCCGACGTCATTCAATATTAATATTATATAGACAGAGATAACAGGGTTAAATATTAAAATGATTGAGATTTGAGTAAGGTATTCCTAAAAAAAACCCGATATGGTTACGTGTCACTCAGTATGAGAAAAATTAGGCTAAGAGACAACCCACGTCAGATAGGACCCCCGGCCCGCTACTCTACTGAGTGAAAAACGAAGGTACTCCCACGAGTAATGGATGACGGAAAACGGCACAGTTACCGTCCGACGCGAAATAATCTGTTCGGTGGTCGTCATGAGAATATATGTAAACCGATGGTCAAATTTATTTAATCGATTTAATGACGCGGCGGGCGGAACAATCGTGTAACGGAAAATAACACACGCGATATTAAGAGAACCTAATGAATTAATTAATTACAACACCGGTCAAACTGGAACCTCTATCCGCATAGTGATGTTTAGCTGTCGAGGTATACCACTCTAGTGGATACCAGCCTAGACGATGATGGGATGCGAATGAAATGAAGTGCAGAAGCTAATAATTTAGATACTCAATACTTTTTAATATCGTTCGTGTGAAATATAAACAGATTGGAGTACAGGCCGATGGCGTGTATTTGGTTTAGTCCAGGCGTTGTATAACGTCTTCAGCCGGAGGGTTGGGTGGGTGTGGTGGAGACGAGCCCATCACTACGGAATTCTGGTTAAGTTTAAATTGACTGCGGTCATGAGGCGCTGTTAGTGTGCCCATATAAAGTTCCACCGCAATACCACCACGTACCCGGCCGCTGTGTGGGCCACAAGGTGGGATTCCCCTTAACCATATTTCATCCAAAGATTCACATTTTTATATATTACGGACAATTAATAACAGATAATAAGTTGATCATGATTTGTACATCTCCAAGAAATTATAGAAGAAACTTTAAATCTTCAATACGCTTGCTTATCAGTATTGCAAAGCTTTTTGTCTTTATACAGCAATATCTGTTTCAGCGAAGTTAATATTGAACCTTAAGCAAAAAAAATATAAGTTACCTATTATTAAGAAAAATCTTTGTGGTGCGAGGAATCTTAGCAGATGAGGGAGCGGGCTCCGGAACAAATTTATAATTAAAAAAAATGTTTACACGAGAGATGACGCTGGATCGCGAGGACGCCGCAAAGGCAATATTAAAATAAGCAGGCGAATGACCTACTTCTTGTTTCTACAACACTAAGAGGATACCGCAGTCAACAACTAACTGTACTGAAATAAATATTTATTGGTACGAGTTATGTTGTCATAAGAGAAAGGCCAACAATGAACAAAGGAAACACTTACTGATAAACTAAAATATAAATCTGTTACACTCGATAACAAATCCATTATTCACATATTGTTGATAAACTAGCCAAAAGGACCCATTGTACGCCCCTAGTATATAAGAAGCTTGTGTTACTAAATAAAATCAGTTCTCTCTCAGTATTTATTAACAGTAGTCACAAGCATGTAGTTTATAAAAACCCTTCCACCCGATGGCTCAAGGTAACTTGCGTTCAAAAAAAATATTTCGCTATGAACTAAATCGCAGATTTCAGGAGCAGGCGAGAGGGGATTACTTAACTACTACTTACTTAAGTAGCGTGCCGTGGCTGACCGTACCGAGAAATACAAGTAAATGTAAGCGTCGTCAATATTATAGCAATTGCTTTTTGAATACATTAATAATACTAGTAGTGGATGAATAAAAACTACCATATCTAATATCATCAATGTTACGTCCACGGGTGTATCGCGGCTCCGCGCCGGCGGGCAAACTTTGACAAATGAAATATTTATTATCAAACTCGAATGTACGAAACCCGCGTGGAACTAAATTTTATAAATATATCTGTCGTGTAAAAGTTATTCCAGGGGAATGAAGGAAACATCTCGCCCCGGAGCTGGAGCCGGAGCCGCAGCTCGAGCCGCTACCGATACAAATGTGATGCACTTACTTAATTTAGCGGTACATCAATATATTTTACATCATTGCGTTTCACACAATACACTAAATGTATTTTTATTTTCAGCATTGCTTTTAGTATTTTATTGATTGAAATCAAACATACGTGTCTCCGGCTCCGACTACACCTATGTATGTTAGTGACGACGTCGGTACGGCGGCCGCCGTCGTATTGTATATATTTATTTATTTATTTACACTTTATTTGTATAATAACAACAAAAAGGAAAAACATTGTATATACTGGTACGAAATGTTAATCACAAATTTGTGTAAGATGCAACCAGGTGGCTGGTTGACCTCACACCCACAGCCTCCGCCCATAGTGAAGCGGTCCACGGCGGTGGTTCACTGCGCACTGGCCTTCCTAATCACCTATTCACTGTTTTCCCTAATACACATGCACATTTAGCATAAATCAAACATTCACCTATTAACATTTAAGCATTCAACAAATACACAGACCATAGGAATTGCTTTATCTGCAGCGTAAATTATGTCGTGTACATATGTGTTGCTGTTTAGGAGCAACAGATTTTATTATATACTCAAACATCGTTCTCACAATATAATAATTTAAAAAAAGGTTAAAGCTATTCACGTCGATTTCCAGCGATAGTAGCCTTCTCTAATCTTTGATAAGCTCTGAATGCAGTATGCAGGGGTCAGGGGGGCGGACAAGGAGAGGGGTACAGCCGGGCACTGCTAATAAATAAGAGGTTCAATGGTAAAGCGTAAGGCTCTGGTGCAGAGGGGGAGTAGGGTGGTGGATATCTCAGAGACTAACAGGAGCGAGGGTATTTGTTATACAGGTATGGATGCATCTGGAGCACATATCGCGCATCCCTTATATCGCGTTTTTGATACGGGAGAACCGCAACACAGTGATGACGATCAGGTACACGGCGACGCTGGGATCCAAAGAACATAACACACAATATGTGTGATGCAATACGTGATGTGCGAGTCCGATAAACGTCGGATTGCCATATTGAATGTGGGAGTGGAGCTCGCCCCGGGACAGACCGGGGGTCCCGTAATCCCGGCGACACCGCCTGCGGTCCGCCAACCCCTCCAAATCTCCACAGTAATTCTAGATTTCCCCCGCCGCCCGCACACCCCTTATTCCCTAGCAGGCTCCTGCTACTGCAGCTGCATTTTATTTTCGGTCGTAATTTCGCTTTTTAAAGTAGGTTACGTGAAATAGAAAAAAGCCACACGCGCAATACATTACGACCGGGCTCGCTTCTACCTTATCTCGGAATTAAAAACGGAACATTTACTTTTAATTATCCTTTGCTTACTTTTAATTTCCCAAACATTGAAATTTAAGACCTTACCTCCTCGCGGTAAGTGATGAAATACACTTAAATATTTTTAATGAATGAAATTAGAAATGTATGTTGCTATTTATGTAAACTTACAAAATATATTTAGAAACAATAGATTTTGAAGATGATAAGAATGAGAAGAGAAGAAGATAAGAATGAGAGAAACTCCACAGAGGCGGGGCCGTTCCCATTAATGGGTCAGGTCTAATCTTCGCACAGCTTCCCGGTTCCACTTCCGCCGGATTTGCAAAGTACGGAAATGAGCTTCCAGTTAAATGACCGTTTGCGTTGACGGAGTCAAGCTTGACAGCTCACTTAAATCAAGCTGTGGGTGTAACCCTGCTAATGTAAGGATTAAGTAAAGTCCCCTAGTGTATACCCTAAGATATGTACGGAGTGGGGTACACACGAGTTGACTCCAAATGTGCTTCTGGTAACGATACTGTTGGTTGTGACCCTGAATTAAAGCACTTGCGGTATATCTCTATTGGATGAGACCGTATAGGCAGGTACCACAGCAGGAAAGAACAAAGAGCAAGAATAATGAAGAAAAACAAAAGGGAAGGAGGCCGTTCTACTGCTAAATGTAATGTGCAAACATTACTGTGTTTCGATCCGAAGGGTGCTGTACACTGGTGAAATTACTGGGGTAAGGTGATGAGCGCAATGTAGATAATATTAACCAGGGCCATGGTATGGTGAGGTGTATCACTTACCATCAGTTGAACGCTTTGCTCGTTTCGTCGCCTCGTAGGGTAAAAAATCTTTGTAAATGAAGTTAGGGGTAAAGTTCATTTACATCGGACATCCGACGCGACGCGAGGATTCCAAGTACCGCGATAAATTTTTAAGGTCCGATGAAGACACGTGTTCCTATTTCAGATATTAACAAATGATAATTTTTCATAGACTTTGCTCACCAAGTAAACAAGTTGACGTGCCTCGGAATTCGTAGCTTTACTTAGGTTAAGCGTATACGTAACGAAGTTAGAGTGAGCTAACAAAAGCCGCCCGCGGTCCCCAAAAAGTTATCGTTTCATTACACGATAATGGGGGGAGGTCGTTAAATATTAAATTACGTTCTGCTCGATACAACGCTCTTCTAAATATATCTTATACCTTTAGGTGCCGCCTCCTGCCTACTTATTCTATTCAGATTTTGTTTCAGTCTTATTTGACCATTTAACGATCAAGATACTCTTTTAAAAGCCTATTAGTGAGACGTTTCCGGGAGTTTCCGTTTTCTACACGGGGAAGGGAGTGAAGCGATAAGTACATAATGTATAGATAATTTATTGCTAGAACACATTTAATAATCATGTGTGATAAAAAGGAAGATTGTATCAGTAGTGAAGTGAACTAGAAACGGTAATCCCCCGACGCTGGAGCCCGCAAATACCAATGAAAACAGTTTCCGTGTTAGTCCCTGAAGTGCCGGCCCCAAACAAATGGGCAAAGTTGGTGATCGGGAAGGCTGTGTCGGAAACATACCGCCCAGTATACAGCAAAAACTAATCCCATTTGGTGCCTATTGCCGCCTCTGATGGTTTCGATCAGAACTTTTTGCCGGGAAGCAAATTACTCGTGTTCCAAGTTGATACGGCGGCGGTACATAAGTAGGAAGCATTTTAATTCAACATTCGTAACCTTCGCCCCAGGTTCGTATCCTGTCGCTATAGTTCATTACTATGAACTGAAGATGGATGATAATTACTTATTCCTGTGGCTGACGGTACATCGACATGTTTTAATACATGAAGCAGGAGCACGGCTGCGGATTCTGTCCGCGATGTGGACCCTAATTTTATGTTTAATGATGCACGCTAATACAGACAGACACGGTATACTGAATTTGTATTTAGGTAATGATAAGGTCCATGTCAACAGGTTTGAATTTTGTGAAAACGTAAAGTAATTGAATATGTGTTCATCCACAGATTATGACTTTCAACAAAAGTAGAACCGGTATGATGATTGATATAAGTAACATTAAAAATTAAATGTAAAATTTATGTTAATTGTTTACAATAATCATGAAACTTCCCGAAGGACAACTTTCGGGATACCGAATTGTAGCGTCGCAATATCTCTGGACCTCAACGTTTTAGTGCACCGCGCTGCGGGCCCCGGGGACGGATCGAGCACTAGACCGGGTAAATAAATCATTTTGCTTGCCATACGGAATAGCTTATTTGCTTTTATGTAAGTGTAAATGAAACGTTCTACTTGTTTGTACGGTATGTATGGAGTACGTCCTACTGGTGTGGGTCCCGCGCGGGTGGCGGAGCGCCGCATACTTGGACCCGTGAAATAACCTCTGTTTACTCTCACGGTAATCACGATACACGCCTGGGAACTAATATTAAGTAGCGCTTGTTCGACACTCTATATGATGTTAAACGTCATTAAACTTTGTGTTGAGACATCGTCCAACTTGCTTTTTGTATTCTCCTTTTCAAGTAACTAACGCTGCTATTGAATTCGACATATGCATATGGACCGTTTATTTTGAAAGTCCAATTTCTTTTGTTACAAGAAAATTAAAGGTTATTTGTTGTTTTAAAAATACAGGCAAATCATATGCAATTTCATTTACCGACCGATTTAAAGTTGTACAAAACATGAGATTTTTTTGAGAAATTAAACACGGACTAGTTGTATATAAAAAAATTACATTAAATTAAGCATTAATTACGTGATAGCTCATTTTTCTGAAAAGTGGACACACACCACTTTCAATATCAACGGTCCATATTTTAAAATAGAAAATATGTTCATACCGAGTAATAAGGGTTGGGCCGTGTGGGGTGTGAGAGGGGGGATGTTCCGGCGCGAGTGAATCTTTGCTCGAAAGGAGTATCATAACAGATGTTAAAATTGTGTGTTGTACTGTTGACTTACACAAAGTAAGCACCGGTACCCCTGTGCTCCCCCGTGCAGCGTCTCCTCGCAGCTCATCGCAGTCACCCTCCTCTGCTCCATCTTCAACAGTGGGGAGGGGGTGGGGGTGTGCCAGCTCGTCAGCTGCGTTTTATTAAATCCGCCGTATCTCCGCGCGATGTAATTTAATTTCCCGAACAGCACTCCGCTCTGAGCTGTCGGGGAAATGCTTTAACAGCCATTCACTCCTGTTCACTGCATTCCGTGAACAAAGTATACATTGTTCATAATCTGCTTTAAACTTTGTGCTAGCCTAATTAACTAAGTCAAAGTGTAACAATGTGTTCGGTTAAAGTATTTTTATGGTGCCGACTACTCGATAAAGCCATTTTTATATTTACTTGTACCTTTAATTTTACTTACGTTCAGCACATAGTTTTTATTTTTAACGTTCGGTGCCAAGGTTGTTACCTTATCTAATACGACGCCCCTAACGCCCCTAAACGTTTAATGCAAACCATCGCAGATAACATTTTTTTTTCTTCCCCGGGGGAGATAAGCAATCTGTGTTAATCGAAAAGTTCTAACGTAAACGAAATCAATTTGATATTGACATTATGTTTAGAAGTGAAACTAAAAGCGCTGGTAAAGTGCGCTTCACAAAATCCACCACCGCCGCACGAGGGTGTGGGGGCGGCGGCGGGACAAGGAGGGTGAGGGCGGACGGGAGCAGAGGGGAGGGGGGTGAATTAGACAAAAACGATGCTAACCTGCGACGGAGGAAATTGATTTGGATTTTGGGGCCGCCTCCGCCGTGTACGGTAAAAACTTGACGAACCCTGAAGCTACCTTCAGACGATGTTACATTTGTTTTTATGCACACATACGATTTAAAGGTTTATTATGGATAGAATATTATTGTTTTTTAGGTCACTACTCAGCGGTGTCCGTCCAGGAACCTTCGGGTGTCTATACTGCCTCTATGCTTCGCCTCATCTCGTTTTGCAGAAAAGTTATATTATAAGCAGTATAGAGTAGCTGGGCCTTGCGACTTAATTTTGTGTACGGTCTCCCAATGCCCTCGTCGTAATTAGAATAATACAAGCGCTGTACATGTACCGTAGTTAACTGTAACTGTGCGTCACGCGAGCCCGGGTCAAATGTAAACTTTACCCGGCTACTGGTCAGGGTGGGCCCGGCCGAGGTCTGCGACGTGATTTCAGCACACGTACACGGCGAGTATTACAGTACCCTTAGTAGTAGTTAATTACCGCACGAAACGCGAGGGGTTATCCCGACCTTTTACCTTTCTGTTTATGTTTAATCTGCGCTTAATCTTTCACAAAATAGCTCGGTTTTGATATTCATTTTTATGTTATGAGGAATGTCTCTCAAAGGTTAATAAAAATTATTATCTTGCACTAAAAACATAAAGATTATGCCGTAGTATTTTTTTATCATTCTTAGTGTCATGTCATTAGCAAACAAATGATCATAAATCTGCAAACATAGATGAGATAACTACTATATAAGGAATTTTAGCGATATATCAGTTTTTTTCCACTAACTTGTATATTAAACTAAACATTTTTAACATTAAATAAAGTATATATGAATCATCCTCATAAATCGTCCACTGCTGTACATTCACCTCCCCAAAGATCTATACACCGATCGGTCCACCGCTATTTACATCCAGCGAATTCTCGATATCATTGATATGAATAATGATCTTTAACTATATAATAGAAGGTAATGTTACTTCGTGATTAACCAAAACATGAAGAATTCACTTTAACATATTGAGGAATGAGACGGTGTTTTGAAAACTGAAACTGAGGTACCGCGAATATATTATATATTACAATATATTAGCTGATGAACTATAAGATTTATCCCTTAAACAGATAAGACGCAAAGTTCGAATCACAAATCAATGTAAGTGTAAGTGTCGAACCGCGCACAGAATATTAACAATATTAAACGATTTTGTACGGAGAGACCGTTACCTTCAATTAGTCAGAAATGCGAATCATTTTTAGCAATAAATAATCCGATACAAAGCGGCCAAGGATATCCCCCCCGCAGGCTCGTCCCCGGCCCTAGGCGGGCGGATAAATTGCTTCGACGGGATAACAAAGAAAAACAGACGGTCTCCGGCACCGGGTTGAGTATCGGACCA
Organism: Pachliopta kotzebuea; assembly: GCA_018246255.1. Classification (NCBI taxonomy): domain Eukaryota; kingdom Metazoa; phylum Arthropoda; class Insecta; order Lepidoptera; family Papilionidae; genus Pachliopta; species Pachliopta kotzebuea. Next base: position 7,876 of record DWLS01000907.1, on the reverse strand, counting down.
GATGAAATACACTTCCCGTGGCGATAGCGGGGGCCGAGTGACGGAGTTGGAGATACAATCTAACGGTGCGAACAGTTCAGGTGTGAGGAACACAAGCTGGCGGTTTTAGATTGGACGAGTACGGGGGGTCCCGCAGTACGGCCGAGATACACACGGCACGCATTACTGAGGCGATCTTGACAACTTAAACAAATCAAATCAAAGCACTGCGACATTATTGAAACAATTTCTTTCCACGTCCCGGACAGAGTACTACAAGCGACTAAACAACATCAACTATTATATCTTAACACTAGCCGGGGTCCCGGGAGAGGCCCACGCTTGCCCCCGCACAACGACTACGAAGCCGCTGCGACATCTTCAAGTGAGTATTCCGCAAATGGCAACAAATATATTAATATTCATACTAAATATGGGAACAAGCAACGCAGCGGACGGACCCCCCCAGCTATATTCACTCGGGCAACGCGGGACCCTAATCACCTCCCCTCCATATCCATTTCCCGAGGATTTCCATTGCAATTACAAACAATTTAAACTGGAAACTAGTAGTATTTACTGACATTTACACACTATCCGAAAGGGTTACCGGTGGACACCCTGCATCCTCGTCTTATAACTATATACTTTCTTCATATCAACAACGTATCTAATCTAAAGCTAAAAACATGGGACACTAAAATCTACCTCCACACCACGCTGCAAGTACCAGTTGTTCACAGATCTGTGGAGATGTCCGGTGAATAAGATTTAGCAATAATTTAAGACATCCAATTTTATTACTCAACCGCGTTTACAGAGTTAGCATGTTTTATATGGTACTTAAAGGTGTTTTAAGTTGGACCGTACATTAAGTAAAGCAGTCAAACAAATATTTGCGGCACATGACCACAGTTCTGCATAAATCGACTGATCCTTTCGACATGTGCTATATGTTCCGCCACTTAACGTGTGATGAGGCATTGAAGATTGAAACCTGTCCGCTGTGTTCGCACTGGCTCAAAATTTAATTACTTATATAATAGTAAGTCTGTTGAAGTAGATTATCACCGTATCACAATTAAGTGCATATAAAGCATGTCTAATTTAAAATTTGCAGGCAGTAACCAGTTCGCAGCTTGGTTTGAAGGGGACTGCGGCGGAGCTAGCTCTGCACGCACCACCAGCACCAGCACTTCTCGGAACGGAACCCGCCTGAATACTGATGAATTTTTATGAGGCACTCTAAATTAACTTCAGTTTATTCAAACTCGGGATCTTCACCGGTTGATGGATGAGTCTTGCAGAGTAGTTTTAGTTAAAATTGATCACAGAAAATTAAAAAAAAAATCGTAAATGAATGTATATCATAATACTGTAGTAAATATTGATGATTACGTTTAAAGCAACATTAAATCGGTGAATGTTTAATGAATCTGTATGAGTCTCGCGTTGGATTCATGTTCAATGAGCTGAGGTGTAAGTGAGGTGCTTCAGGCATGTGGCGTGAGTGAGGCATTTCCATCGATAAATAGTACTGTGCAAACATTACTGTGTTCCGGTTTGAAAGGTGATATTTGCTAGTGAAATTACTGGCGTAATGTGACAAAACCTAACGTCTTGCAGCGATGAGCTCAATGTGACGCTTTGTGCTCTTAACTAGCGCTTCGTTGTCCTGAGCAAGCAAATCACTTAGCATCAGGTGTGATCGCCTCGACGAATAAAAGAAGAGGTACCTACGTTCACTGGCGGCTTATATCTTACATCCATCCAAACTGGCGAGGAATTGCGCTTTAAGTTCAAGTAAATACGCAATGTGTGCACAAACTGTACCATACCGTAAGATATATACTATTTTCCTAATCAGAACTATTTAACGAACGGAAGTCTTTAAACGATTTTATTAATGTGTCTTTGATCCGTTTCCTTTACATCAATATTCACAGCATGTAGAGTAAATAATTAACTTTAAATATCAGCCGCCAGTTCCCAGCTGTGGGTGTCTTCATCCGCCTCTATCTCTATAAACTTCTAGATCTCACTTTCCATATTTATAGGAATCACTTCCGTTACTGTTCCTCTCCAGCGATATCAACCTATTGCTTAATGATAATGTAATATAAGGCGTAGGTTTCCTTCGTGCTCCATCATGAGACATGTCAGCTTACTTTCGGTCCGCTATCTGTTTTAATTTATGGCGGCGTTATTAATTACATTGAGCACATTACACGCACACATCGGTGTCGGGGAGGCAGGAGGAAGGGCATCTTTAGCTGCCCACCCTCCTGCTGATTTATGAGACCGGCCCACGCGGTGGCCCACGCTCCCGGACCACGACGCACAACCAATTTTTCCTCAATGTTCACATTTACTTACTAGCAGGACAGACCCTACTTAAGCGTACTAATTATTATTATAATTCTTTTATTATTATATTATATAGTTAACAAAGTGATATTACAAACCATATGGTTACCCGGTTTGAGACAGCACTTCAATACACGTGTAAGTTTCAGTCGTAACGTAATATGATATAAAGCGTATAAATTACAGGATGAAAAATACTGTATTGAAATGATCAATCCCTTCATTGTGAAATACTCAGTCCTAAAGTCATACTCCAAAACTCATTTTACAATAGTTTCAAAACTTTTACACCTTCAGCGTGTACTGCAGTAACATGCAGGTAAACTATCGCTTCGCAAGGTACGCGGCTTCGGGTGAACGCAGCACGGCACAGCACAGCGCAGCTGAAACATCAATTTAATAACTTGGATATACTGCAGTGTAAAGTTTTCGTGCACTTCTCTCCTGCAACTAACCGCATCAAACTAATTAACTATCAAACTTGTAACCGTTAACTTGCACACTTAGCGTTCGAATAGACAGAGATCACTATCGATTACTTGGGATTAACTTAATGTGGTGCAGTTTGTATTTCCAGCGGCTGCAGCTTGCATCTTACACGTGCAGTGTTATTTGTATACTGCAGTGCGATTGAAAGCGTCGCTGTGCTATTTACCTTAACTGTCGGCTTGTTCTTCTCATACAATTGCGGAGCTGCTGAATACGCGCCGTGGTGATGTACCAGATTAATTTGTTGTAATTAAAGTAGATTAGGAGACTTATCGTAACAGTTATTGTTATTTCTAAAACAACCTCGTCTCCTCGTTTCATATTTAAAATGTGTACGCAATAAAGAGCTTAGCGAAGTATAATTCCCTTTGTAAGTTTGCGTTTGCAATTTACTTAAAGTCGTTTCAAAGTAATTCCAAACAATGGTCGCGGTTGTGCGTGTTTTACTTGCAAGTTTGAACGCAAAGTTTGAAACAATCGTAATAATATTTACGTAAAGGTACCCCCTCACCCTCACCCCTTGACGGTTCCAAGAGCGACCCTCGGTGTTTATTACCGTGAACGAGTAAACAAATAAACATACAAATAACTATCTAAAATAAGGAGTAACTAACGCTTAATGAGAAGATAAATGGAATAATTACAACAACGAAAATACTTCAGTACTAAATTCGTTTATATGGACATTCTCCCTCTCCCTGGTGGCGTCGAACCACGCATCCGATAAGAAGTGGTTGTCCCGGCACAACCAGACAATTGCAATGAACAACATCCGTCGGTTCAGCCGCTAGGCATCTTAGACACTGGTTCCGTCATGCATTAGTATCATTCGAGAACCTAGACACAGGAACTATTTTTAATCAACGTTTCAAATCTTCAATTGTTAATAAAGACATTGTGAGTTTCAATTTAATATTAATGTATGAAGAAAAAGAAATTATCATATTTTTAAGTATATGCGAAATGGGTAAGCAACTTGTTTTATCCAAACCGTCGGGATAAACGAAGTATTCCGCTTTTGTAAGTCACCGCGAGTTTAATTTAAACGTAGCCTACTCGACCTCTGCTTCTGTATCAGGATTAAAGAGTCAGGATGCGCAAGGTACCTGTACCGGTTCCTATCCACACAAACAAACGCTGCTCATTACACAGTACAAACAAAACTTCACCCGATTGCCACTCCTCCCCGCTGCAGGCACGACGCATTGTGAGCTCTCTCCGGGCACTCCCACTGCTCTCTTGATTAGTTCTGCTTGTAATGCAATGCATAACATTAATTAAAGTCGATAGCTAATTTTAAATGGAACTTAAATTATATTTCTTTTTGAGATATTTTTTCCAGTGTAAACTTCCATTTTTCTCCTTTTTTCTAAGCGACTGGCGCGAAGCGACGCGGAGAAGTGACGTGGCAGTGCTTTATATTCCATTACTGTTCGTAAAATTAAGGCAGAATATTGTCGCGTATAGTGCTTTAAAATCTTAACCAGGATGGTTCATATGAAGCAGCTAACACGATAGTTTCACAGATAGATTTTAAAATATTTGCGTAATCTTCGTTCTTGTTGAGTTTAAAACATATTTAAATAGTTTGCAGATAAAATTATAGACTAACGGTATCATATACCGACACGAGCAGTTAGTATGGCTCAGCTTGCTCCCGCCCCGAAGAGGTATGAGCCCAGCGGTAACATTAACCCGGCAAAGGTCTGCGGAGCTGCGGCCGCGCAATAATTGCGTTCGTAGCAGAAGTCTCTTGAAATTTGCAAAGTACCCGCCCAGCCGCAAAGTTGAAGAAAGAGGGAAAGCGAGAGGTTCTAGTTTGAGGACAAAATTTATAAATTTAACATTAGCGCTCCAACAAATACAAAATTGTGGTAACAATCTGCAGCAAATTATACAGAGGGAAAGGTTAGTTAGGCAGCTGGTGTCGGTTTGTACGACGTGTCCGTGGTGTACGGGAGCGGCCCCCCGTTATCGCCGCACTCACCACTGAATACTTTATAAACAAGTGTATACATAAATTAGATAAATCCACCAGTTCGTGTTGAAACAACCGCGACAACAAATGTTAAGGCAATTATTTCCAATTCGATCAAAATATGTAAACTGGGAACGCGTCTCTATATCCGTTTAAATGTTAGCTGTTGAAACTTTAAAGAGAAGTGAGTCCAATGCTTGTGGACTTTCGTGTACTGCAATGCTACGCATAAGCTCAAACAGGACTCGAAGACACGATCTTTATTTAAATGACAATGTCCGTCCGTCCGTCCGTCTGTAATTTTCAATCTCAAGAACTACAAAGGGTAGGAGCTGGTGCTGAAATTTGTCATACAGACAGATCTCGCTTAGATGAGATCAGAGCTATTGGAATTTTGTTGGTATGTGGTCGGGTTCCAGAGTTGTGGGTGCCCAAAATTTCAGAATTTTGTATGGGCCACTTGTAAATGTTAAACAATCTCCTTTGTAGGTGATATCTTAATAAAACAATTTAAAATCGAGGCCGCCGGGTACCGCCATCAATCGCGACTACACCCAAATTGTTACGCAAAGTGTTTTTAATAAAACCATAAATCCTGTGAGCCGCAGTTTAATTAAAACTCTCGCTCTATACTAACCATTTCCACCATTTTCATGTCGGACGATGTAAGGCGCAGGTATTCCGGTCGACCTGTGCTCATCGGATATGTGATCGATGTACTCTAGAGGTATCGAGAGAATCTCCTGTCGGTTTCCTGCTCCAGTTTTACTCTTAGCCGATATTTTGAAGCGCCGCGGTGTTCAAGTAAAAAGAAGTTTTAAGGTTACCACTATTGATTAGATTAGGGTAGGAAAAGTAAAAAACGGCTATGTTTGCAACAGACGTTTAGATATTATAAAATTACAACCGATAATTGTCTCCTTGATGAACTTTAAACTTGGTAACACCGAGCGTCCGTTTGCGCAGAATCCATAACTCCTCGTTGTCGCGACCACGTCACAGCGACGCGCAGCTCGTCTGCAGCGTCTCTTGTTCGCTTTAAAGTTTAACAAAATAATTAATTTAAGGAAAGTTCGCTCATTAATGGCAGCGCTCCCGATCAGTAATCTCTTATTCAAACACATTACTCAAAGTTCTTCGAACAGACGGACACGACGCGGCCTCTAGCGTACGGGATCAAAATTTAAACGGTTTAAACTTCTATGAATAAAGTTAAATTTAGTTCAACTGGAATGATAAATAAATATATTACTGACTGCTATCGATTAAAATGGATGTCTTTGGGACAGGCAAATGACTCCTCACTGGAACTAAAATATTACTAAATGAGAAAACAAAGTAGAAAGAATTACTTTCCTTACCATCAAAACTTAAATAGGATTTCCTTCATTCTACCACGTTTGTTAATATTTCACTAATAATTTATATTATACGTATATTTATCAAACATTTTTTGTTATTATATGTATGAGTATATTATTAATTATTAATATATCTATATTAAATATATAACATTTGGTTTATGTATCTAATTTAATGTTGTATATGTACTATGATATAATTTAATATTATTTTTATATGTATTATCACACACCTTACACTTTTACTGCCCTATGCACCACCAGTCACCACCACCAAGGTAGACTGTAAGATAATGCCAATGGCTTTCAGTCCGCCTTTACACTAGGTGTAAAAAGGAATAAATAAATAAATAAATTAAGTCGAATTTGACCAAAACCTTATAATGGCACGTGGCGTGTGGCTGTATATCAAGTTCACCTTCAGTCATTAGCACTGCACTTTTCAAGTGACAAACACTTGTCCCAGCGCTCGTGTTCACGTCACAGTACAACTGAACTAAACATAAATATATTGCATACGCTGGTAACACTATCACAAAATTGTCTTTAGAAAGCAAAACTATGAAAGAGCACTAAACTTTGTAACCGACACCGGCGACCTGACCGGGGTGGGGCTATTCAAATCAGTTTAGTGCAGTGATTCCCAAAGTGGTCTATATCGACAACCTGCAAGGGGTCTACGTCAGCGAAAAAAAATTTGGGGTTCCATGAAATGAAAATGGGGGTCTACGATAGTGGATCTCAACACATACACTGATAGTACCTATTTACTTACATCATACTATCTTATAATATCAAAACATAAACATTATTTATAAAAGTACCTATGAAGTAAAAACATTATTATATATTTAATTTAAATTCAATTAATAAATGTATAAATTAACATGTGTTGTTTACTTTAAGTTTATAACATTAAACTTCACTGCAGTTAGAAATTTACAGGAGATCAATATCAGGTAAATAGGGGGTCTACACAACACAGAAATACATGGCAAGTGTTCTACGACACAAAAAAGTTTGGGGAACTCTGGTCTATTGGATTGTTTGCGTGATGCGGCGCGGGGCGGGGTAATGTGGAGCGACCTGGCCAGTACAGTTACACGTAATGGTAATAAGCAAAAAAAATCATATTAATAAAATTAGAGTCGAGAGTATTTGAAGCACACACTAAAAGTTCTGTAAAGAGATTCATGGATCTTATAATTTATTCGAAGGTAAATTTTCAGTGAAACGTAATAAGACGCGAGGTGCGCCCGCGGAGGGGAGGTGTGCGACACGCGACACCCGAAATACGGTGCTGCAACGCGGCTCCACGTAATCACAGAAATTCAAATTAGCCAAGTGATTCGGTTAAACACGGGTGGTAAAGCTCAAAACTTTGCTACGGGACGGGATAAGTTCCAAATTTAATGATACATATAAAATAACTTGACAATTAGAAACCTTAGCCAGATTGTATGGTAACTTCTTAATGAGACTAAGCTTGACAGTTGGAGGCTGCGAGGATACGGGTTGAGGCCACCTCGCCACTGCCTCCACTCGCAGTTTTAGTACAGTACGTGAAATGTGGATAAGAATAATAAAATAATACAATACAATACAAATATACTTTATTGTGCACAATCACAGAGTTACAAAAAAAGAAAGTACATAAGGATTTTCACAAAAGGCGGTCTTATCGCTAACCAGCGATCTCTGC
>DWLS01000906.1:0-25425 GCA_018246255.1 Pachliopta kotzebuea | reverse complement strand
AGAGAATCTAAGCGAAATAATAATGTCGCATGATAAAGAAGTACTTTTAAAATTTATGGAAAAGATTACACAGGATGTTGGTAGAGAAAATAAAAATAATTAGCAAGTAACAATGTACATTTATCGGCTTTTGCGATTAGATGATAAAAATTATATAATAAATAAGTATTTTATAACCAAACAAGATCTCCGACTATAGTCCGAGGAGTAAAACAGTATATTCAAATAAAAAAAAATATTCAAGAGCTTTTTGATATGCAATTTGATCTACGAAAGCGTTTTCCAATAAGTTTTTTGCACGCGCTTGATTTTTTTTTCATAAATCATTTATATTAACCACTCCACGTTTCGACTTTACTGTTACCATTTGCTTAAACTTTTCCATACATAATTCTTAGTCTCTTTCATCATCTAAAAAATCGATATATTCTCTTTGTAAATCCCTGAGACGTTGATCAAAATCTCTTTCCTCAACTGTTACTTAAAATTTTAAATTTGTGCCAAAATATTATTCTTTAAAACCAAACTTTTAAGTCTAATAATAGCTTAGAAATTGGCAATTATCAAAAGTATGGATAATGATGATGATGAACATGTTAAGGAAGTTTGTATAGAACATAATTTTATAAAGATGTGACTTAACGATGTTCATCGTGACGAAGCTTCTTAGTCCCTTTATGTCCAGGAACAGTTTCTTTGTATTTTTTGGAAAATTATTAACCTGCATTAGAAGACCATAGGTCATCGCGGCTAGTATAAACACTAACAGGAAACAATATGTAAATAAAGAACTGGTCTAAGTCATTAAGCGGGATGTATGAAAGAAGGAAGGGGAATGATAAAATTATCAGAATGTAAAGCGAAAGTGAGAAAGAGAGGAAGGGTAGGTAAGAATAAAATAGAAAGAAAGGGAATAAATTGAAATTTAGAAGAAAAAATGATAGATGAGCCTTTGCCAATTTTAAACAAGAAGAACAATTACAGAAACCACCCAAATCTCCTCACCTCTTGGAAGAGATCTATGCACAGTTGTGGATGTATACCAACTGATGATATGGGAAATTCCTACTCATAGTTGGTCATGGAATTATTTAAAAAGAAACATAACTATGAGGTTAAGGAAAACATGAGTTTTTTCATAGCAAAAGGACCGGCAAGTATTAAAATTAGACCAGAATACATCATATGTATTGTTCAACTAGCTTTCCCATAAATTCGAAAATGTATGAACACTGTAACAATATTACTGTATCGTTGAGAAAGTATTAAGTTATACTTTAACTTAAACCCGACGTCTTGACGTATGCATCTGATGAGTTGTGGGAGCTGGTATTCCCAGCATTGTACTACGAAATGAGAATGCATATGTATTAGTAATAACGTAAACCCAAGTGGTACGTTATGTTGGAATCCAAGTAAGCGTCACCGGAGCTTGAATGGAAGTAATTACTGGGTTGATGAAGCTTAGGATCTTACGTCTGGAGTCAATTCTTGATACAAAGCCAACAAGCGGAACAAGTTATAAAAAGAATCTAATGTTACGTGGAAAAAAAACTAATATTTGGAGAATGGATTCGAACCAGTTATTATCTGTAAATGAGTACAGGCAGCAGCTCGACAGGAGACAAAGACCCGTCGGCGGACGCTCAGTACATTTCCATTGCAATTTCCATCGCACGGTACTAAAGATCTCGCGCCAGTGAACTAGCCAAGTGATAGCTACTTAGTATTATAACTTGTAAATTTATGTAGTGTACTTCTTCTAAATCGTATTTCCTTATGACTGAGGATCGTGGTCATCTGCAGTAAATCACACGACTTCCTAATCAGTTATAATGTAGTTATGTTGGCATTGCCTTCTCCATTCCACATAGCAGTCAGATGAATGGTCATCACATAGATATGTAGGTTTCTCTGTTCTCCTTCACCGTCAGAGTACGTGGTATTAGTTGGTGTTATACTAACTGCGTACAATAAAATTCATTGGTACAGACCGGATTCGAACCCAATAACTTTGGACTGTAAGGCCAGCGTTCAAACCACTAGGATATCACTACTCATAGTGTATATACATTAAGAAAAACTCACAATATATAATGTTAAGTGATAATGAGACTGTAAATAATTAATCTAGTTTGTTCAATTTCTAATGTATCGATATATATTTAGATATATTTCATGTATGACGATATGAGCTATTTAGCTGGACAAGTGAGTAGGAAGAAGCTTATTAGCATCAAAGTTCTTTCATTTATATATCTGCTCTGCAAACAATACAGATATCTGTACTATATCCTTATCAGGCGATAAACATCCACTGGATATAGGTCTCATAGAATAGTGAGGGGATTTGGGCCGTTTTCCAACAGCTTGGCCCAATGCGTGTTTATAGGGTACCAGAACCACGTTTGTTGATTAGCAGGATGAACGAGGTTGGCTTGGATCCTGTAAGTTATTTTAAGGGATCTCTTCCACCCTGTCTTAGATATGTGTTAAATTACTCGGTAACGAGACGTAACAACTTATATCTCATAACGACGAGGGCAATTTAATATTGTGAATATCATATCCAGCTTCATTAACAGCAAGCGTATCACTTACCATCAGTTTAAACCTTACTTGTTTCATCGTTAAAAATATTACTTATAGATCTATACTTATTAATAGTAAAATCTCATAATCACAATATTCCACAGGGATGTTGACAATACAAATGATTGTTACATCCCTGAAGCAGTTTTGTATCGTTTTTTCTCTAACAAATAATATTGATGTCCTTACAAAAACTGTTGTCGTTTAAGTAAACAAATTATTATCAGCATTTCTGTTATAGATCCAGATCATCCAATTATAAAGAAAAGGAGACTGTTAAAATATATTCACAAGATGAAATTTAGCTCTGGTTAGGTAAGAAAATTTAGCTATTACTTATATGTATGACTGCGATGTAGTTTTATCATAATTATATCTGGATATCTTTATTTCTCATTATGTTACAGTAAATTAACTTAATTAAATATGTAGTCTAAGTGTAGAAAAGGCGGATTTATTGCTATCAGTCGAGTTATTAATGTCCGTAACAGAAAAGGTAGTGCTATATAGGTATAGTATAACAAAGAACTGCGCGAAATGACAATCTGCTCTTCATCAATAAAAACGTCTCAACATCAAAGTGTGCACCGGTGCCGGTGGGTGGTCGTGAATTATTGGACTTGCATCGCCGTTATTTCCTCCGGGATCTGAACAGAGAATAAGTCTTCCCGTCATCTCAGCTCTCTGACGCGGGCTGTATCATTTATCTTGGTGGTCTTTTGATAGACGTCAATAGAAAACGTATTGTCGATTGGCGATAGCAAAAAAGAAAAAGTATTCGCACAAAGCGTCTACAGATATAGCTTACTATATATATATTTCTTAAGGAATAGAAGCGGGATAAATTTAGATATATATAGGTCTCAGAAACTGATGTCATTCAAGCATTAATAAGTATGAATAAGGATTAGTTCTATTAAATAGTCTGTGGTCTCGTCAGTCTCACACAACAACGCAAAAGACTCTGTTTTATTTCGGCCTTCTGAGGGAAGTCAAGGTTATGTGGAGTTTTTTACCCATTAAAACCTCTCATGGTGGAAAAGAAAAGGTGTCGAGATCTCCGTTAGGAAAACAACCGCGGCCTTTCCAACGCTATGTTAGTATAGTCCCGTGGACTGAATCATTCAGTCCCCAACACCTGTACATATACTGATACGACGGATGGAGACCACGTTCAGCCATCGTCTTCCTTGGAGTAGCTTAGAGTGAGACCCTCGATCACGAGACCCAAACCATCATCTGCTCGTGGTACAATCTGGTAATCAACAAACGAACCTCTGGCTCTTCACCACGCTATATTAGAACAGTGTGGTAGGAGACAGCCTAAATACCTTCATTATTGGGGTAGGTCAAGTCCAGCAGTGGACGTATATTAACTGAAGGCGAAATTGTCTAATAGCTTTTACTTCCAGTCTTACTGTAGGTCTCCCTGCGCCGTTTTTTTATACCAAGCATACGGTCTGCCTGATGGTAAACAGTTACCGTAGGATGTAAACGCCTTCAGCATCAGAAAACCTGGAAGAACCTTATCATGCTGTTTGAAGAACTCTATTCAAAAACTCCTTGGGAAATCTCTTTGGAATTGGATGTGACAATTCAAATTCAAATGGAAAATTCCTTTGGAACCGAATCGGATGTGACAATTCTACAGTATGATAGAGGATGAATGATGATGTGGATGAGAATAAACTTCTACCTCCATGTCATGTCTCCATGAGATCTCTATATAACTGATCCCTTAACAAGAATTCGTTGCACTTTCTATGACGTCATTAAACGTTACCACATCCGCCTTCATTACCTTCACACCTTAAAGCGGCGAGTTAAGGATTATGTTTGCAGTTAACTTAAGCCAATTAACTGTTAATGTGTATTTAGAGACTAGTTAATGAGCCGTTTAATCTACACAACACCCTCCCCCCTCCCCTTTACCCTATTTTCTTGTTTAGTTTTAATCCTTTGCAGTAACCGCGAGTGAGCAAAGTAGTGCAGTATAACGGAATTATAAATCTATTAATGTTAGGAGTTAAGTCTAAGTGAAAGCGACTCAAATGTATGTTACAAATGTTCACTTATCTATAGCTGGTATATTATACTGTTATTTTAGTAATTTTACTATCTACTTTCCCCTTAATAAAGACACACAGCAATGATTGGGGGTGCGACAGAAATAGACACCAGGTCTCCGGTACATGGAGCTTTAAAGGAAAGCTTTAAAGGCTACTTAGAAAATCTAGCTTAATATTTTCGGGTGGGATCATCCCACGCAAAGAAACCCAAAGTTCAAAAAGTATATTAAATATTACATTAAGACTGTCCGTTAACGTTGGAGATGGTTCAAATGTTACCTTTCCTTACCTCGAGATGAAAGGGCAAGTTTGAGTTTGATATTGTTTTTAAGGTTTTTAGACCACTTACCATTAATCTCTTAATGCTATTAGATTTTACTTATATAACTTAGTTTATACTTTAATAAATAGCCATTCGAGTAATATCAAATCTATTTATTATTAGTTATAATTTTTTTATTCAACTATTGTTAATGATACGCTTTCACATAACAGCACTGGTTAAGATGGTATACACAGCACCACATTGCGCTCACTTTGAGAGATTAATTGGTAAGTCTCGTTACTTCGGTAATTCCATTAGCTACAGCACCCTTCAAACCGGAACACGGTTCGTATTAAAATTTGGCGGTAGTAATAGGAGTTGCGATGGTACCACCAGTACCATATGTTGGAGGATCATCTGATTGTGAGACATTTGCCAGAGAGAGAGTAAGGTTATATTTATTAAACAATAAGAGTTTTCCAGACTTTATTCTCATAGATTACTTTCAAAATTTAGCTGTTTCCGGGAGCATATTTTATTATTTTTAATTGTTACTTTACTTTAAATGCTACTTAGAAAATAATTGCTCTTTCCTCTTTAAAGTAATCAGAGAATTTTAATTACATTTTCTTTTTGAATTCTTCTTTCTCTACCATTACATTGTTTCTTTCCTCTTTCATTCACTCTTTCTATGAAACTGTTTACAGTTTCCGAGCTTCACGTAGTCACACTTTCGTCGCTGATTTATTTGTACTTTCAATAGGTACATCTTTTAGTATATCAGCTACATTACCTACATAGATATGTGAAATCAAGTCTTCATTTTAGTTCTTCACTATCACCCTAACAATCAAATAAATATTCTTAGACTCCTGCTTATTAATTATGAATCCCTATTTTTAGCGAAACTCCGTCGAATCTTCTGTCAATCTCTAAGGATTTAAGAACTAAGGAATTAAATATAGTTGTATATTAATATATTAACATATGCACCACACATAATACTTTAACTATTATTGCCGCAGTAATTATACTAACTACAACGCTTTTCAAACTGGAGCACAGTAATGATTTTTAAGTTCTGTTCCGCGGTAATAGTACTGTCCGCATACTTCAAATATTATCTTATCGTGGCTCGTTATATAGAATTTTCGCTAAGTAAGTCTCGCTTCCGTTTACCACCTTCACTCAAGCTTAGCGTGGGTTTACTTATTGTATACTTAGAGTGTACTTACTGTAAATAAAACTCATGTTACCGGATCCGCCCCACTCTGTCGCTACTCGCTGCGTCACCTTGTCTGCTCGGTGTTCAACTTAAGTGAAACAGGAAACAACATACCACAGTTCCTGTTCCTACCGTCAAGTAGTAGTTTAAAGGTTACTGTATGCTAGTAAAATTACTGGGGTAACTAGACTTTAAATCTTACGTTTGAATGCGACGAGCGCAATGAGGAGGCAATCCAAATCCCTTCATGATTGGGGGAGGCGTAAGTCAAATATGGACCTCTAGATGAAGAACTAGAATATTGTCTATCAGTGTATGTTAGTTGAGATGATGATGATGATGATTGGTTTATAAAAACGAGATTGCTCCTTCTCGTTGAACCCGATCGCTACGGAACGGCGGCTCAGTTATCGGTCCGGGATCATATTCTTCTATTTGATACCAAGTATATGGTAACGTTGTACACGATCTTAAAGTATCAATATGAATTACTCGTTACTGCTGTATACAAATAGCTTCAGTAGTTAAATATTTAACTACACAGTTAATAACAAATCAATTAGTTAACAATACTTTTATTATTATAGAGAAATTGGGGAAACGAGCGAACAGTACACGTGATGTGATTACTGACGTCTATAGACTGTCGCAACAGTTGCAGTGTCTGAAAGAGAAGTGATATGCTTTCCTGAAGGTCCTCATGATATACTGGTTCGGAAAATTAACAGTTTGGTAATGAAAAAAAAACAGTTGCTATTATGGTATAATACCAACGACCTGGTGAAAGTCGTGGACAACCAAAGGAGCTATCTGCGGGAATATCATTTATACATAAAATAATTTATGTTATCTTTTCTACAAGAAGAATTATTTTTAGAACAATTAAATCGGTGACAATCAAAAGTTAAAGATAAAACGTTAGAAATATATATACATATTCTTACTATCCCCTGTTGTTAGAAACACTAATACCACCACAGCTTCTATTTCTATACTCTCCGTCTTACTTTCTTCTTCTATTCTAATATTTTTCTTTTACTTTTTACCTCTTGAGAATGGTTTATTTTTCACTCTCGTTCCCTCGCAAAGTGAGACAGAGATTTCATTTACTCGTTTCTTTTATTCTCTTATTCTTTATACTTTTCCTCTTACATTCCCTCGTCTTGAGAATGTTATATTAAAAAGAGATCCTAACTTAACAGTGATCCGAACCGAAGCATATCTTTTTTTTATATCAGGTAAAATACAACTTGGAGATAGGGCCAGGCCGCGGCGAGGGTCAGATAAGGCCGAGCAATAAGGGCCCTCATATATAACCGATAGCGGCGTATTAGATGATAGTGAATTATCATAACATTTTTATTATTCAATTCAGTTTAAGTGCGACTCATTGAAATATTTCAGGTGAAACGTCGCGGCTACAAATAGACTATTATAAATACTTGCAGTGTGTTTTTTATGTTTCTGTTGCAGGGGACAGTCTTGACCCGAAACTAAATTGCGGTGACAATTTCAGTTTCTAGAACTGCTTCTTCTTCATCTTAGCCGTCTTCTGAAGGGTTTTCTGCTTTCCTACTTTGCTCTCTCCACTTCGCTCTATCCCAGACGTTGCTATCTTTAAGATCGCAGTTTTCCATGTCTTTAGCAATTACACTCAGTCATCGCAACCTCGGCCTTCCTCTCCACCGTTCGCAAGTTAAGCTGAGGCTAAGCATTTTATTGCCTATATATTCAGCTGGTCTCCTCTTCAGATGACCGTACCACCACAGCTGACCTACCTTCTTGCAGTTTATCGGCTCGTTGTATTTCTTATCGAGCTTTGTAACACCGCTAATCAACCTCAACATTTTCATTTCGGCTGTGTGGATGGAATTAACATGCTTTTTTGTCACTGCCCATATTTGAACTGGTCTTATAAAAGATCTATAATTCAGTTTAAAGAGTTCCACCAAATTAATATAGTAACGTATCCCAAGATAATGACCTCAATAATCCTTACGCTGGAGCAACAAAACACTTACTTAATATATTTTTTTATGAAGCAAAAGTTAATGCTTCTCCAAAATCGCTCTTGGTGTTAAGTTATGTTGTAATCTGTGGTGGTGAAGCTTATAAACCCAGTAGATGCCTATTCACTCTTGATATGAAGACGCACTAGTATTTGTATTGGAACACTGACACAGCTGGTCAATAGTTTGACCCTAATGCAATTGGTATGTAAAAGAGCTTAGCTATCACCATATGTAGTATATGCTGTTATAAAAGTATTAACTTATTGCTTGACCATATATAGACTATATATGATGGTATATATAGAGACTAACTACCCCACAATGTTTTTTTTATTCGATATTGCGACGAGATTAATAAGGCATTCACCTGATGGTAAATGATACGCTTGCCTATAACATGCCGCTGGTTAAGATCGTCGCCTTAAGACATAAGGTGTTATAGCTTGTTACCCCAGTAATTGCAAAAGCATACAGTATCCTTCGAAACAGAATATAGTAATGTTTGCAAATTACTAGTTGTCGTAATAGTTGTAAATAATTTTGTAAGCTGTACCGTGGTGTAAAATTCCGAACATAATTATCATAATATGAACCAAATGAAACTACTAACGAAAACTCGTAACAATTTTATTTAAAGAAATATTTACAATACATAGATTTGTACAAGTGCTTAAAGAAAATAAAAAGTTTTTATAGGCAAGCGAAAGTAATGCAGTTCATTATAATAAGCAAAGGTTTCTATTACCGTCTTCATTTTAAGAAATAAAACTTTCTTATATGCCTTATAATATATAACAAATCCTTAGCTAAGATAAAATTCAACTTTCAATCTCGTTAAATAAAAATTAAAGATACTATAAATGAAGATATGAAAAGAATAATCTAGATAGATATATAAAAGAGAATGTTTATATAATATACTGCATTTTTGACTTGAAATTAGTAATGCTTTAACAGATGTATTTAATTAAACAAACTTAAATAAAGAAATTAGCATTTTTGTCAATAATAGTATCTTCATCACTATCACATATCCCCAAAACGATAGCAGCGGATAATTTATATACCGCAGCGTTATCAATGAACAATGCTCTAACAACTGACGTTTCATCATTTCTTATCCTAAATTTGTGTCTTGATCCAAAGCAATATTATAAATAGACATGTGAACAACTCGCGAACATGTTTCCAAGCAGAGAATACGAAACCCTAAATATATTGTGTCATCCGATATCTGTTAACGTTGTTTGAATTACTCCGTAGATTGCGTCAGATGATTGTAATGCGAGACAATAGCGGAATTACTAAGCGATCATTACTTGCTCATGAAACGTATTACTGAATAATCTTTGAATGAATGAATTGAAGATTTTAAGCAGTTTCTATTCAAAAATAAATCAATTTAAAAATTTAATTAAAAAATTGGATTTTTCTTATATCAGAGCGCTACAATCTAATAGGGTTATTGAAGGCAACGTTTTGGGACCACTTGTTTACGTATTATATAACTTTTCATTATATTAAAATTATTCGTCTTAATTCAATGGATATCTTTAGCAAATGGATAGTAAAGCATAGTACTTCTACTATATCTGATAAAAAAAGGGAGTCTTTGAATATTAATGCTCGCTGTTGTTACAAAAGTCAATGCAAAAACAACAAATTTTCCTATTGCTTTCTACAGCGTAACCAATTGATTGAAATACTAAATTATCTTTCGTTGAGCAAATAATCGAAAACTAATGAAGAGATTACAATATAAAAACCAAGCTGAGGTTTCGTCTCACGGCCCTTATTTGTTTGGAGAGGTCGTTGACACCAGGTGAAAAGTTTCTAGCCGTAGAACTTCGGTCCGATGCGATACGGGTCGACTCGTCTGTCGATGATAGCGAGGTTGGCTGTTTTCGCTGGGCTGCCGTGGTGGTATATCCATTTCTTTCCTGCATCCTTCCCATCGTTGACATGTTTCTGTCGGGCGTGACGACTGTGACCGTCGTGGCCCTCAGATGTTTTGTGGCCCTAAAAAAATTATTAATTGATTCCATTTATACTTCTGACACAAGAAACTCTATATATAAAAAAGGTTTTACAGTAAGTTTTATGATGACAAAAGCTTTCTCAAACTTAATATGATCGCGGGCTCCAGCTCCATCACTTGCAGTCTCTCGCAATCGATTTCTGAACAATTTTACTATGACTGAGAGTTATACCTTATCGAAGTGTCCAAATCCTCCTTTGCTGTGATGTCCTTTATCGCCTTTATAGTGTCCCTTATGCCCAGCCTCGAGCTCTTCTTTTTTGTAATGTCCACCCTGTAAATATTGAAAGTAGGTAACGAAGGTAGGAAAACAAATAATTAATTACCAAAAAATTTAAATCAGTCAAGTCCTAACAACTCTTATACTTTAGGAATATTTCTGTGATGTATTATGTTAATTAGATCAAGAAATACAACAGAATAAAGTCTAATTGAAAATAGAAAAGAAATAAAATGCCGCAGACGATACCTTATACTAGTGTTATGGCTCTAATTTCCTCTCTGATTAACTTAATAATTTTGAGAAAGAAACAGTGACACATTTTAGCGCATTTATCTATTGAGTTTACTTATAATATTGTATTAAAAAAATAAATTGAATTTTCATCATTGTTAGATTGTGAAGTCTGGCAAGGTTTGGCAAGCGTCGTTGCAAATTGTATAGTCTCGTCGATACTGAGTCACGAATGGCAAAAAAAAAAATGACAACGAAATGCAATACATTTTGTTTGTTGTGACTTCGTTTTGTTTTGTGTATTGCTTACAGTTTCGCTTCGCGTCGGTGGCTCGCCGTTAAAGTAACGGATATTTCTGTTCTAGCTGACTACTCGGATACCACGGCTACGGTTATACCAGCCGCCGATCAAGATTTTGCAAACATTGAGTGGTTAGATTGGAGTCAGAACTACGCCTGTTCATAACAATCAAGTTTACACAGCGTAAAATTGCATAGTTTGCTTTGTGACAAAATGTCTACTTACCTCCGCGTGACTCTTTTCATCGTGATGTCCTCCATGCTTCTCTTCCTCATCGGAATCTCCCTCCTCTTCAAAGAACTCAACATTCTTCTCATATTCCTCTTTTTTGTGGATGTCGTGGCTTCCTTTTGTGCTGTGTCCCTTGGAGTGCTTTCCGGATTCCTCATACTGGATTGGAAATTTAAAACTTTAAGTAACCGTTCACTATTTACAAGAGGTTAGTTTGAGGTACACCGTTTGGGAAGCTAATATATTCTTACTATCACTCTCTCCAGGATAAACTCTAGAGGAGCTTAAGATTATCGTATATCTGTTATTACTTTGATTGTTACTCTAAACGATCCGAGGAGGGGCTGGGGTTGACGATAAACCCTACTTTAGACAGGTTTAAATTCTGTAACTATTATGTTAATACTATTGGTGACAACTTTAAGAAAAGAATGACATTTTTAGGTACTACGATTTGTAGGTTCAGTTATATATGTTTTTTTAATATTAAATTTGACCAAAAACAGATAAACGATGAAGATAAAAGTACCTTTGAAGAATTATCCAACAATAGTTTACAACTGAAATATATGCTGTTTTAAAAGAAATCTTTGAAGGAGAAAGTTACAAAGTGAGCTGTTCACCTGTTGGGTTGATGATGGTATATTAGATAAATTTTAGAAGAGATCTCACACCTGAGTGTTTATTAGTAAGCCTTGGATTTCTTTAACAATCACTCATGCTGATGCTGAGTTCTTTTCAATATCTAGTCATTAAACTTTAACTAGCTTACTTTTTCTTATTTCTGCTGCGAATTATGTAAAGTTCAGTAGAATTTGTTTGAGAAGATATTTTCTAGTAACGATTTATTAATCGTAAACCTTAGTATTTTATGTATTTTTAAATACTATGAATACCTTAGCATGTTTCTTGCCATGTTCCTCATGATGATGGTGTCCATAATGTCCGGATTCGTCATGGTGTTCTTCATCGATTCCACCATGATCGTCATATTTTCCAATGTGGTCCTCTTTATCATGGTAGCCTTTTGCTCTTTTTGTGTCTTCGTGTTTTCCCTGTAACATTGTTTAATTACTGTCTTAATTTATTGTTTAAATAAACATATTTTTATCGGTCAAAAGAGACACAATTAATTTGGTG
Source organism: Pachliopta kotzebuea (assembly GCA_018246255.1). Lineage (NCBI taxonomy): Eukaryota > Metazoa > Arthropoda > Insecta > Lepidoptera > Papilionidae > Pachliopta > Pachliopta kotzebuea. Next base: position 13,098 of record DWLS01000906.1, on the reverse strand, counting down.
TCGTTTATATTTTTAGCAGTTTCATTACTCAAATCAATTAAAGCCATATGATGCATTAAAATTGTAACATTACCGGTAATTACTTTTTGGCTACTATTTATAATTAAAATTATATGCTAATTGGTGAAAGCATTTTAATATATTCTACATATATTGAAAATTATCATAATTGGGCCATTAAAATTATTTATTACTTTAGTACAATGTATCACGTTAATATTATAAAATAGTTTTTAACGAAATACAAGAATTTGTGCAGAGAATTTTTTAATACTTTATGAGTATATATATGCTCATAAACAACAACTCATAAAAGAAATACGATAACTATATATTTTTATAGTACATGAAGGTCAAAAGGAGAGGTTCTAGGGTCAAGGTATTTCTCTAGAACCAAGAAAAATAAACCAGATTGCAGATTGTACACTAAACCAGCAAACCTATAGTCCTGGTTTCTAATGTTGCCTGTTTTATGAGGTTTATAATAATTCATAATTATGTGTTACTATGTGTAAAAGTTTAATGAAAAACTATATTATATAACTATGTAACTAAAAAATAAATAGAGTGATCATAGAGTCATAAGAACACAGAAGTTTACATAAGTACACAATGTGGCAATACATGTTAGAGAAGAAGTTTCTGATCATTTGAGAAGGTTTTACTAAGTACGCCACATATAATAGATATCAGTCCTTTATAAAACTATTCGTTAACTTATTAACATATATGGGTTAATAGACTGGTTAAGTTATTACATTTATGTAAATTAACATGAATATAAACATGTAAGTTATGATTGAATTTTTCTTCTCGTCGTATTAAAAGTATTGTTTTAAAAACAATTAATAAACATATAAAATTGTGCATAATACAAGTGCAAGGTTAAGGACCTGATGAGTAATTTTTAAAATAGCAAACTTGTTAGTTTGTTGATCTTAGGGTTTGTATACCGTTTGAACTTAAGCTAAATCAGTAAACTATGAAGAGAATGATTTGATTTGTTATAATAATTTGAAGAAATATTAACTTGCTTTTTTAATTCGACGCGACCGGCACTTCACTTGATGGTAAGTGATACGCTTGTAAATACATCACCACATAACGCTCGTCGCCTTAAGACGTAAGGTATTAAATCTCGTTATCCCAGTAATTTCACTAGATACAGCACTCTTCAAACCGGAACACAGTAATGTTTGCACATTACTATTTGGCGGTAGAAATAGGAACATAGGAAGATACTGCAACATTTGTTATACATATTACTGATGATAGGTCTCTGTTGTTACAGACCGTTTAGCTCCTATTGCAGCCTACAAACAGTACTATTTTCAGGTTCGAAGGGTGCTGTATGCTAGTGAAATTACTGGGGTAGAAGTCGTGTTAAGTTATTGGTTTGAACTTTTGGCCTTTCACTTCGTAAATACCGGGTTAGAATCCGGTTTGCACAAATGATTTGTTCAATTTTGTGCAGTTGGTATAACACCAACTAATATCACATGCTTTAAGCTATGTATCAAATCGCGTATAAACCTTAAAAAAATTACTGAGGTAACGAGAGTTAACACCTTACGTCTCAAGGCGACGAATGTAAGCGCTGTGGCAAGCGTATCGCTTACCTTTAGGTGAACAGTATGCTCGTTTCGTCGATTAAGAAATAATAGAGATTTTGATATTTTATTATACTACTAAGGTGGCAAAAGAATACAGCCTGCCTAATGGTAAGCAGTTACCGTACCATATAGACTGCAGCATCAGAAGCATCACCGACGCGTTGCTGGCTACGGAAAAACTTTATCAAACCCATTTTGAACTACTCCATTGTTATCATCATGTGATCAGATCAATGTACAGTAAAGGTTCTATCTCTGCTTTAGATTTTAGCATTAATTAAACGGCAATATCGTCTGGCGAATTGTTCAACTCTACACCTCACGGCTCACGCCCCAACAAACTTCATTAGGCGTTAGTTTCAAAGTTTCTATATAAAAGCAATTTGTAATATCAAAACTTGAGCGACGAATAAAAATCCCACCGCGACGTGAACTTTGAAAAAATATGTTATAAATATCTTCCCCTACTTGGTGTGCGTCCGTGCGGAATGGAATGTCGCTATGCCAACTTAATGGCTGACACATTCGATATATACATAGTAAAAAACTACTATGCTAACACATGATTTGTTCAATTATTACAGATAATAAATTAATATAAATATTTACGATTTCCAATAATTCGGAAAATACTTTGCCTGTAGTTCAGAATATTACTTTGTAACTAAGTTTGATTATCTACTTCTTAATCATTTCAGTCTTGACAGACTGGTCGTGGTTATCAAGTGGTTCCAGACCCATTCCAGGCGCCTCCACTCTCTATTGCTGTTGCGTTTTTAATACATTCGTGGTGATCTCGTCAGTCTACCTCGTTAGTGCTCTACCTCGTGCTCCAACGTCTTCTTTCTTTCCTTCCACTCCTTGCTCGATGAAGACATCATTGTGGTTATATCCAAAAACCAAGTAAATCCTATCACCAACTAAACTATAGCCTTGGAATCGAATAGCGATCTTTATGTGCTTCTCTTAGCGCTCTGCGTGATTGTATTTGTTCTTCCCAACTCCAAGCTTCATCAAAGCGATCACTTGGAACCTAAACAAATGGAATTATCAAATTAGTTCTATCTCCTCCTGTTACTAAACGCACATTACTCATGCTGTAATTTTATTTCCGTTTTTACAATCGTCTCCTTCGTGTTGTAGGTGTCTGTTTATTTCTTTACTCTCTTTCTCTGTAATCTCATTTTCCTTTCCTAACTTTTATAGCTTTCATGCTTTCTATTTTCTTTCACTCTTGTTTTTATATTTATCTTTCCTCTTCTGTGCATCTCCTCTCATTGGAAATTCGTTGCCTTTATATATCCACTATCTCTTAACATTTTTTGTTTTTACTATAACAGTCTTTATCTTTTGTCTATTAAATTTTTTAAAATAACTTATTTTATACGCTTTGTTACTTAACTTATGTAGTTTTAATTTTTTTTCTAATTTTAAGGAGTGCTTTTGGTCCTCTTTTTGACTGTGGCGACTCTCGTTTTCACTCATGCAGTATCTTCGTTCCCAATTCCACATTCACGCATTGCCGGACTGTTGTTTAATTAAAATCACCGACTGTTCTCCCAACTCCACAATCCTGAGCCTGAGTAATTGACTTGTAAACTTCGTCTCCCGGGTTTCGCCGCAGCTCTCCAAAGAATTTATTATTTAAAACACACCTACCTTCAGCGACGCCCTTCGGACGTTACATTTTTTCTTTTGCAAATTTTTACATTACTTTCCGGACTTTCACTTACAAATTTTCCGACACATAAATAATTTATGGAACAATTTCAATTATCGCAATTTCTGAAAATGACGAATTCAACCATATTTTTTTCAGTTCTCTATTAAGTTGGGTAGAGTAAAAAATTTCCTACAGGCAATAGCATAAGTTCCTTTGTGTAATAAGGAATTTAAATAGCTTCAAAAGAGAATGTATGGAAATGAAAAGAGAATGAATGGATATTGATACAGAATGAATGAACATGGATAGAGAATGAATAGATATGGACAGTGAAAGAATGAATGGAAATGGATTTAGAATGAATAGATATGGATAGAGTATGAATTGATATGGATCGGGAAAGAATGGAAATGGATTGATAATGAATGGATATGGATATATAATGAATTGATATAGATTGTAATATACTCTTTCAGTTGCAGAGGTACCTAGTGATGGTAGGTCTTTACTGTTGTTAGGTTTTTTTTGCCGGAGTCTGTCTAAGTAGGTACCGCCAGCTCCTATTTCTACCGTTGAATAGTAATGTAAAACATTACTATCTTTGTGTTTGAAGGGTGCTGTATGCTAGTGAAATTACTGCGGTAACGAGGCTTTAACAAATGTTTTAAGGCGACGAGCCCAATGTGGTGCCGTGTATACTATGTTAACTGGCACCATGTTATGTGCAAGCATATTGTTTATGATCAAGTACCACGAGGCTACATAATAAAGAGGATTACGGAAGGAAATTGGTTTTTCCCGAAAAACAAAGATGACTATAATGAACTACATAATGATTCATAAAATAAGAAGTAATAAACACGACAAAGGCTTCTTTTAGTATTTTCCTTAAATAGTGAAGATATTAGTGAATAACCGCTGTGTCTGTGTAACGCCGTTTCTCTTACTGTCAATATTGCGATATATTTATATAGGATATATATATATATATATAGGTAATCAGATTTTGGTTCACTTCCAGTTGGACAGTTATGTAAATAGTAATTTTTATACGAGCAACATATTTGTATAACAATAATGACAAAAGTACACAGTTATCGTACTTAGTGATTGCACCAATTTCGTTTGTCCGACCGGAACTGGATATGTCTGAGAACCATCTCCGTACCCACTTCAATATTAACGCCAAGTTACGTTTTGGTCAATTTTGGACAAATTCATACACACACTTGACTAAATCATAGTCAATGCAAAATTGACAATATACGGTCGCGATTAAACACCTTTGAGAAACTATTGCATACGTCCGTTTGATGTATAGTGTGGAGTGACGTCACGTTATTTTGCATAGCCCACTATGAGAACCTTGGGAACGTTAAATCACTCCGCGATGCTTGAACAATAGACGTTGTTGCAATCAAAGCAACGACTGTGACGGTATATAATAAAACAGTTTGGAGATCAAATCCAAAACTCTACACCTGCACATCCATAATAAATAGAGCCAGTGATGAAATGACTAGATTATATGATCAGACAACTCCGCAGCTCGTATTACTAGCGCCAAACAGTACAGTACAGAACAAGACGAAGCATATTCGTTTTAGAGGTGTAACGTATCCCACGCAACAATACGAGACCCAAGCCAACCTCACCTCATGATTCACTCTGATAATAAACTAACGAGACTTTGGCTTCCTATCCGACTTAAATTCCCCACTAAATTCATGATAGTCTAGTGGTTTAAACAACCTTCCACTTCTAAAGTACCGGGTTCGAATCCTACATCAATGAATTGTTCAATTTATATGCAGTTAGTATAACACCAACTAATATAATACTTTAAGACATATCAAATCGCGTGGCTGTAAAAATAGTTCTGTGCGAACCTTACTATATTAAAGGCGGTGTATGTTATAGTAATTACCATGGTAACAAGACACATTACTTATCATGGTGATGAGTGCAATGTGGTGCTGTGTATACCATCGTAACCAGTATGTATTAGAATTCGATCACGTGGATAATCATTACAATGGTGGTAGGTCTCTATCGGATATCATCTAAGTAGGCACCGCTGCTCCTAATTCAGCCGACAAATAGTAAGAAACATTACTGTATTCCGTTTTGGAATATGTTATGGCCAATCTGAACATCACGGGGTCCAGACCCAGAGGGCGGCCGAAGACAAAATGGACTGATGTGGTCAAAAAAGATCTAAAGTTCTGAAAGGTTACCGAAGAGGACGCGTCCGACAGAGCCAAGTGGAAGAGAAAGACCAGAAAGGCAGACCCCACCATCAGATGGGAATAATAAATGCCACGGAGAGAGAGAGAGAGAGAGAGAGATTACTGTATTCCGTTTTGAAGGGTGCTGTATGCAAAATTACTGGGGTAATAATACAACATATAACGTATCAAAGATACAAGGGCTATATGGTGCTGTGTATACAAGTTTTAATCAGCGTTATGTTTAAGGGAATCACTTTCTATCAACTGAACTTCTTCTCATTAACTAATCGCAAAAAGAAATCTTTAATACGTACCAAAACAATATCTATTATTTATTTTATTTATTATTTTATTACTTATGCGAATAATAACAAAAGCATGTACAAACAAGTCATAGAAAATGATACTGCTGTCTAGATACATACTGCAGGCATACTCTATATTGTTAAATAAGTTGTTTATATATAAATAGTAAACAAATCATTAATGTTTATAAAATAAACGATATAAAAATAAAGGAAATATGAAAGAAAGAGGAAAAGGAAACGATTGAATTGAGATTGGATTGGTTTAGATTAGATCATTGCAACTAGTTTCCTTCTACGCTACACAGCCCGTACAAATGAAATCGTTTCATTCAAACACAACTGTTGCTTTAGTATCGGATTGTTTCATTAATGAATTTGTAGTTTCAGTTTGTTTAGACTTTTTAATTTCATTAACAAAATCATAGATTTATTTTAACTCAACTATGATCGCCGATATCACACTAAAGGATCACTAACGCATTATGGATCCTATGAATCCGTGATAGTGGTTTGAATGCCTGCCTTCCACTCTCAAGTTACCGGTTTTGAATCCGGCCTACATCAATAAATTCTTCAATTTATATGCAGTTAGTATAACACCATCTAATATCATATCATGTCCTTTGACGGTGAAGGAAAACTTAGTGAGGAAACCTACATATCTATGTGATGACTATTCATCGGACTGCTATGTGGAATGGAGAAGGCAATGCCAACACCACTACATTATAACTGACGAAATCCTGTGGTTCACTGTACATGATGATCACGACCCTCAATCATGAGGAAATACGACTTAGAAGAAGAATACATGAGTGTGGGAGATGAAAGCAAGATTTGAGATATGAGGAATCAAACCAAAAGAAATCAAATCGCGTGGATATAAACATGCCAAGCCAATTCGGAGTAGTCATTTAACAACTCCTTTACTCTCGTAGCGTACTAACGAAGTGCTATAAAACTTTCTAATGAAATGATGATAATCAAGTTAGAAGTAAAAGCGTAGTAAGAAAGTGTACTGGAAGGTCGGCGAAAGCGTTGTGAATCGTCGTCAGCATCGTCACACTGTCAACAGCTTCGGTGACGACATCCTGACGAAAGCAGACTTAACCGCTCCTACAGCATCAGCTCATTGTCTCATTTTTTGCTCGGTTATTTCAATTTTAATATTGAAATACATTTTTATTGAATTGAATTGGTAAAGCCGTTTCCCAACGCGACTTCCTCCGCAAAGATTTGACACGAAATTCAGATGCTTTATCTGTTTTTGTGCATCCACAATTATTATTTTTATCAAGAAATCACATTAAATGTAAACGTATCATTCAAATGATCTAATAAATAGTAATTTGTAATGTATATGACCTTGGGTTGTGATTGGTTTCACATAAAACCCAAAAGTCAACCTCACCAGCTCGTGGTGCAGCCTGATAATCAACAAACGAGGCTGTTGTTCACCACCAATTTCCATTTTGTTGTTTACATCATTCCTCTTCGTGTTGTGGTGAAGGGACTATGGGTTTCTTTATTTATTTCTAATTCTATTTTATTTATTTACTTTTCCAAATTCTTTCCTTTCACTCTACATTATTCTTCTTCTATACATCGCCTCTCATGTCAAAAACCACCTCATCTTTACAATTATTATCCTATTTCTTGTACAATTCTAACATTTTTATTGTTCTATTCTTACTCAATATATACGTATACTTTTCCCGTTTGCTTATTCATTAACATTTGTTCTAATAATGTACATTTGTCTGTTTCTACATCTTGCTTTTAAGATTAAATTTAAGCTTTAACTTCTATTACACTTTTCTATTCGCTTACAGTTTCATTTGAGTTTATCACCTTTTGTACAATTTCTTTTGCAAACTTAATAATGATGGGGCGATTTCTGCCATCACTCATCACATCAATTTCCATTGGTTCAGCGTGGTGGATGTTTCAAATCACATCTAAAGAAGGCTTAGGTCAAAAGTTTTTATTTTTTTATACCACTGAAGTGGTAAAAAAACAAGCTACGCCCAGTCTGATGATAAGCAGATTTGAAATAGTGTCGAAAATAGTGGATTTATATGCTGATGATTAAGAACTTTTTACTTAATACTTTACAGAGCCCAATAGTAGGCGTAGTGAGCTCATTTTAATATTAAATTTTAGTACATAATGTGCGTGTTAAAGTTAATATTATATAGTTAATTGTACATTACAGATGTTAACACATACGAATAAGATTATCATGTAAAAATAGATGTACCAGTGTATCAAGTGTGAGAAATTCCCTCGTCGTGAACCCGCGCACTCGTGTGAAAGCGCCTTTACATCCTTGGTTAACGCAATAACAAATCGTTATAAGTTATATTATTATATAAATATACAGTGGATGTATATACAACATATGTACATCACCACTAACCTCTAACTGTAGCGTTACATTATACGTGTATATTGTGATTTCACTTACATTTACATATCTTTACCATGTAAAATAAATGATATATCACGTAAAAGTGATGAACGATATATAATACTAGTAAATATATCATACGTAGTTAAACAATAATTATCAATTAAATATTATTTTTTAATTTGATAACAGTTCTTTCGATATTAAGTGATAATGAGATATGATAATAATCGTAGCCCAAACAATTAATTTCATATTAATACATTCGGTTAAAATAACTCCAATTTCACATGCTGTTAACTTACAATGAGGTTAAAGGTCATGAAGGAAACTCGAAATCTCTTGAATATCAGCAGCCGAAACACAGCGATGTTGTTATGATGATGATTTACAACGAAGGTTATAGCAATTCCGAAGAGATAGAAATCAAACTCCTTTGCAGCATCAAAATCAAACTAGATACAAAGTGAGACGATGATAGTAAATATATTCACGCTGAGAGCATTATTAGATTTAGTGCGTAGGTATTACAAGTTAATAGAAGTGGTTGTGTTACCGGTAATTATGTATGTGCGTAAATCATGTTACTTTTAAAGTGTTGGCGGAGAGAGGACCGCGCGCCGGCGGCGAGCTTTTATTAAAACGAAATGAAGCGAGGCAACGGAAGTAGAGTTAAGAATCTATTAGAAATGGAGAATAGTATTATTAAATAATAAATCGTCGTGACCAACAGAACGATCACCAGAAACTGATGTTGTCTTGTATCCTATGAGTTGTTGCATGGGACCTATTATATCCCTAGTCCCTTTCACTCAAAGAAATCTCATGTTGAAGAGGGTTACTATTCGCACTAATACATTGATAACGATCTTAATGATGGTAGGTCTATGTTGCTACAGACCGTCTAGGTAGGTATCGTAGCTCCTATTGCAGCCGATAAATAGTAGTAAACATTACTGTGTTCCGGTTTGAAGGGTGTTTTATGCTAGTGAAGTTACTGAGGTAACTATACTTAACAACTAACATCTCAAGTCGACGAGCTCAATGCGTGTGTATATTATCTTAACCAGGGGTTAATTTATGTGTAAGCATATCACTTACTATCAGGTGAACGCATTTCTATCTCGTCGCTATACTAAATAAAAATAAATTGTACATTTATGTTTGGAGGACGTGGAAATTGCGACTTCACTTTCTTATAGAAAGTGTTCAATTAAAATACATTAACAACGTTAGTGATTTAATTAATTGATCTCATCTTTCATTCTCACCTAAAACATCTTTTTTATACTACGAGGTAATGAGATGGGCAAAGCGTTCACTTGATAGAAAGTGATACGAGTGTCCATAACAACGCGGCGTTGGGCAAGATACACAGTACAAGTATACACAGTACCATATTGCGTTCATCGCTTTGAGATATTAGTTGTTAATTCTCGTTACCCCAGTAATCTCATTAGCATACAGCACCCTTCAAACCGGAACACAGTAATGTTTACTACTATTTGTCGGCTGCAATAGGAGCTGCGGCGGTACTTACCTAGACGGTCTGTAGCAAGACCTACCACCAGTAAAGCTGTGATAGCATAGTTTATAAGGTAATCGTTACCAATTTATAAGTTCGAATGCCAATGAGCTTCTTTTGAATGAAAGAAACTAGGGGTATAATAGGTCCCACACAATAACTCATAAGGACTTGGATTGAATTTGATTGGATTCTTGGACGCGATATCGGCTTACCATATCCTTCGCCGGCTGGAGCTGGATCCGGTTCTGGTCTACTTGTTCACCGGGCACAGGGGTTCTCCGAGTACTTGCATAGGTTCAAGTGCAAGGAGAGACCCTCGTGCCTGTGTGAACCAGCGTCGGACCAGAACGCAGTGCACCTTCTATCCCTTAAATGGCAGGGAGCGCAATGACTACGAGGTAGTCCTAGGTAGAAGAATATGCGAGTAGTATCGCCTCTCTGATTAGTGAAGACGAGAGTCGGCAAACATTCCTAAAGTTTGCAAAGAAAGTTGTAGAGGACGTAATAAAAAAGAACAGGACGCAATAGTTAATACATTAAGGATACAAAATAACAAAACTGTGATATAGAATAAAATATGAGGAAAAATAAATTAGGAATGAACAACCTGAAAAATTTTATAATGTTATTGTTGTTTATGTTTTCAGCTGTAACAAATGTTATGCTCCATAGGTCTCTTATGGATTTCTCAACGGAAAAGACGATAAGACGATAGTCTTCACTAAGCGAGAGGTATGAATGTGAGAAGGAAATTAGCGGTATGAAAGTTAGCAAAACAGAATGAAAGCGAGAACTGGAATGATAGAACTAGACCCTGACCCACAACACGCAGGGGAACGAATATAAAAAAAAACCTCAGCTGCTAATCAACAAATAAGGCGCTGGCTTCCCACCGCATTGGGTTAACGTGGTGGTAGACGGCTGCCCAGCAGTGGACTTCTATCAGCTGATAAAGGAACTGCTGACGTCAGCGAACAGACCTTCCGTTATGCTGTTCAATAGAAAATGAGGAACGAAATACCATTTACGTACTTATTTAAAACCCCTGTGTGATTCTGGTGAAAAATTATAGGTGTTGAGTTATCAAAATATACTATAAACGATAATTTTTTTTATATATAATAAGCTGAATATATAATACATATAATTATATGTATAATGTATGTCTGAGCATGTCTAACTCTTCATATATGTTATGAAGCAACAGGCTAACGCGGCCGCTATAAAGGAAGGGTTAATGTATGAATTGCAGATTAAATTATTCACACTGCACACCTCCCATATAAGCCGACAGCGAGATATCACATAAGTTTTTAAGTCAATTTTTAAACTTAATTCATTCAATAATTAAATATTCACAATATACTAAGGAGTAACAGCTGTATAAGAAATATCTAGATTGCTTCATCTTTGAGACTATTTCAATCACTAACCAGTGTGTTGATTTAGTATAATGTAGCTAATGAAATTACCGCGGTAATGAGACACTAGATCATATTATTCAAAGCAATGAAAGGAATGTGGTTTTGTGTAAACAATCTGAGGTACTTTGCTTATAATTAAATACGTCTTTCTTATCCTGTCGCTTTGTTATATAAAGAATATCATTGATAAGAAAACATGTGACAGTAAACTAGTACAGTAAAATTTTACTTGTCTAAATGTATGTGTTAAATACAGCTTTCTTTAGAGTTAAGTATTACAAGTTTTAAGTTAAAATATATAAATAACTGATGATAAATATGTAGATCTTTTATGTATTCTAAACCTGTATTGTGATCTGAAAGAAACGTAACGTATAAACTTTTACAATGTAGCTTTATTCACCGCCGATAAATAAGCTCTCCAGGAAGCTTTACTGGAGCTTCTATATAAACCATAAAAACTTTTAGGCGTCGCTATAAAATTTTGTATTGTTTAAACGTGTTCATATTTCATAGTTTCTAGTTCTGTTAGAAATATCTTTATCAGCACTTTCTTTTAAGCATATCATTTTGACTATTTATATGATTCAGTAGAATCATTTCATGAAATTTCTGATCCACTAATATTAAATATTGATCATTAAAATCTACTATTATTGGTATCTTACCTCATAAGCCTTCTTTCCATCCTCACCGTGCTCCTCTTCCTGCGACGCGTGATATTCCTTACCTTCACCTGCAAGAGATCACTTTGTTCATTACAATGTTAACATATGAAACATATTACATATACAAAATAAACATATAGTATACTTAAATGATAAATTATTTATCTCTCATATTAATAGTTTACTGTTGATGTATAACTGTTACTAATTCTATTTGTTTTTTCGTTAATTCGTCGAGTCGAAAACACGAGCGAAGCTTTCAATTGATAGTAACTTACTATCAGTTAAATTAAAAAATATTAACTATGTTAGTAATTTAACATTTTTTTTTATAACAAAATAATATCATGATTTATTATAACCCAAAGCTTCTTTATTCGATGAAGCGAGCAAGGCGTTCACTTGATAATAAGTGATACGCCTGCCCACAACAACGTGGCGCTATGATGGTATACACAGCACCACTTTGAGCTCGTCGCCTTGATACATATGGTATCTAGCTATGGTAAATGACTCAGTAATTACACTAGAATACTGTATACTTCTAACTGGAACACAGTACTATTTGCATATTACTATTTGGTAGTAGAAATATGAGCTGCAACAATGCTTACTTAGACGGGCTCCAGCAGCAGAGCTACAGCAGTGAGTTATTCACATTTATATTATATATTCATAAATAGATCACGTGGTCAATAACTACTACAATAAAAAAAAGTTGTTAAAGATTTATATTATATTATTGTAAAAGTAATCTAAGTTAATAGAAAGTTAATATGAAAGAAAACACTTCGTCTAAAGAACCATAATAACACCCATAAAGTTGTAAGCGGTAATTAATAATGTAATTTCTTTCTGCCTCATCTAATATATGTGGTATCAAATAATGATGGTGTGGTTCAATATATAGTTTATCTATTTCCTAGAAATTCTTTTCTAGATCTAGATTATATACATAAAATAATAGACAGAGATCCCGTCGCCGCGGCGCCTGCGACATTGGGAAAAACTTTATCCTAGAGCCTGTTCCGTATGAAATCACTGACTACTGTATCCATGATGTACCTGAAGGTATCCCGCATTATAATGTGATTGAATAATGATAGATATCTGGTGCTGAATAATATTTATTTATTCTTTATGTACACTTACACGTACATATAAAACAATACTATTTAACAAAAGTAACATAGTGTCGCGACGTCATCTATCGATGAGTAAAAAATGACGTTGGCAGACGTCAGAAAAAATGG
>DWLS01000905.1:0-25439 GCA_018246255.1 Pachliopta kotzebuea | reverse complement strand
TCTTAATAATTTCTAGATTAGATTCAAGGACTGATAAGATAGTAAGGTATTTGAATGGCAGCCGAGAACTGATAGACTTTAGATGTAGTGCTGAAGGGGTCCCATAAGATGGACTGAAGATCTGATGAGGGTTGCTGGAAACTGCTAAATGGGCATACTGCAAGAGCGATTGACGTAGAGATCTTTGGGAGAGGCCCATGTCTAATAATTTTTTCTTTTTACATCCTTCTTCGTTCTTTTTTCACTCTTTCATATTTTTCTCTTTACTTTCTCTAAATGTTCTCATCTTTCAAACTACTTTTATCTATCTTCCATCCTTGTACAGTATTATGTCCAGTAGTGGACGTCCATCGCTTGATGATGAGTATGAAAAAATATTTTTTTTAAAATTCAATTTCGCTGTCATCTCCCAAAATAGCATTATTAATAAATTTTTACAATGTGAAATTATCATTAATTTTTTAAAATTTATTTGTCTATGAATTAATGTTCTCATTATCGATTCTGTTTTAAAAGTGTTTAAAATTCTTATTGTAAATTAGTGGTAATGATAGATTTGGAATTTATGTGTATATTTTAGCATGTTGATGCGTATAGCTGTTGTCTCGTGTGTGGCAACATTGAGTTGGGACAGTGGGGGAGGTGGTTTGGGTCGCGATTGCAGAATGCGCCGCGCCGCCCGCTCGCGCGCACTACAAATTACAATCACCGCGGCGGACATGTTGCGCACGTGGGGACGTGGGGACGTGGGGACGCAGGGAAGCGGCCGTAACCTATCAATTTACACCAACAAGTGCCTACACACCTCTCTGTTTATCTTTATATCCAAGTAATTTCTCTATTAGCACGCCCACTCTGATCTTGTTCTTACATTTAAGCTGTATCAGTGGTACGTGAAGTGTTCATTATTCTTTGTCGATGTCAACCCGTGCTTGTACAGAGTTTTCCGGGAACGGGTATAAATTTTCCATCCAACGCGATTTTGATTCACAAACATTACATTTTTTTTATCATACATTGTATCCCTCCATTAGAGGAGTACCGGCAGTGAGAACATAATGACTGAATATATATGTGTATATTTCAAATATGCCGAAACAAGTTCATGTTAAATATTATAATCACTTAAAAATATATATTTTTTAAATAGTTTATGCATAATACCCTTGTTATATCAACGTTCCATAAAAGGTAATAGATACATTTTCTCAGCGTATAAACTAGTCTAGATATAGTGCTCACCGGTATATTTAGGACATTATGCCAAGATCTTGAATATGTTGTTATAATATAATTTATAGCGTACGGAGTTTATATTATAATTTATAGTGTTAAGTAGCCATTAGTTGGGATGTTATGAATGCTTGCGGGTTTATGAATCAGAGTTGTTTATTCGAATTATGGTTGGCGGTGCTCAAACATCAGTCAGCTTTGTTTTCGCAGAGTGCTTTACGAATGGAATATTTTAGCTTTTCTATATAACCTTTGTTATAATAAATAATCTTATTTCTGCCGACAGTAGTATGTTAACATTACTGTGTTCCGCTTCGAATGGCATTATCATCTAAATCAGTTTCAATATATTTTAATCATCTGCAATCAATAACGCAATTATATGAAAATATAACAGTTGTGAATAAGAATGCATTACTCTCGTGTTATTTGGTAAGTAATCATAATATTTTGTACATTCTGCAAATAAAGCACGCGAAACTGCAAGTAGGCGATGTCGAAGATAATTTCAAATGAAGTATCTGCTGTTGGGCTGAAGTTGTAATCTCAGCACTGATTTACAATCGGGATAGGTCTGTCGATCCTTCGCTGCGCCTACGCACCGCCGCTATTATAGTTAGCGGACTACACGCATTATTTATGGTAAGAAGCTTTTCAGTGGATTATGGAGATACAGTGTCAACAATGCTAAAGTCATTTGGGCACAGATAACCATAATTCCGACACGAGATGACCCGTCAATACTATTGAATAGAAATTGGTTTCTATCAATAGCATTGTTAAAAAAAACGCAGCAACTACTTAATATTGTAATGAGATATTGCAGTCACCTTTTATAATTATGATCGTTAATTATTTTTTCAATATTTGAGATCTGGTCTTAAGTTATCGATATTTACAATGCCTAACACAAGTATGAAGAACGTTGTACATAAATAGCAGTTACAATTTCATTAAAAAATTATATCTTGTAACGTATTATACATTGCAGTAGATATAGAGACCAGTTGATTCATCGGTTGGGATGATGATAATTAATCAAATGGTGTACATAGTGGTAAGAAAGGATAAATTGAAAGGGTTAAAATTATATAACAAAGTAGATACGGCTTGAACGGTTAAATCAGCTTCATCAGCGGGCTCGGACGCGCATCCGCCATAAATAGACATTTAGCAATTTCTCCGCGACACGGCTTTACGCATAAAGGCACCGTATTTACAAACAGATGGTCGTACCTTTGATTGCTTTAGAATTACGAGTTGCGTTCCGTACTTGATTATAATTGCGCGGACAGCGCGGATCTGATTCGCGTGTCCAATGGGCCCGCGGGCTAACGCGCCTACCGACGCGGCGCGACGCGGCCAATGTGCCCGATTCACTTTCGCACTTAATCGGGAAATATCGTGTATGCGCTTAAGCCATTATTTATTACATTTTCAGTTGAACCGGAGAATCATATTGCACTCATTAAGCTAAAATCAACCGACGAATCCAACTGATTCGTACGTACATTTCACGCTTAACATAAAGACGGGGCCTCGCGTGCCCGCCGACTGTCCCTCATTAAATTAATTACTCCATGTTAGTTTTAGATAATACAGCGACGCCCTCTTACAACAATACAGGTATATTTAAGAGATAAGAGCGTCGCGATTTATTGCGTGCATTTCTTTTGTCAGCTTTGAAATTGTACTCGCATAAGTTAACCGAGATTAAAGTAATCGAACTTATAAATTTTGTCGCCTCACCTTTATAAGGCGAACGGCGGTGTGTCGACGCGAACTTTGTTCAAATTAATGGGCCGCATTATCAGATCGAGCCTCGT
This sequence comes from Pachliopta kotzebuea, assembly GCA_018246255.1. Classification (NCBI taxonomy): domain Eukaryota; kingdom Metazoa; phylum Arthropoda; class Insecta; order Lepidoptera; family Papilionidae; genus Pachliopta; species Pachliopta kotzebuea. Next base: position 22,380 of record DWLS01000905.1, on the reverse strand, counting down.
ACATGGCGTTTATGCGAAGATAATTTTGTGTGCGGATTTTTTTTTTAATTCCTTCACACTTTTATATAAAACACGAGCAAACGCAGACGTCCAAATATTATGTACGAGGAAAGTAAAACAGTTTAAAAAGTTGCAAGTTTTCGCAACTTTTGTAGCGGAGGAAAGGCGCCGTAAAACAATGAAGCGTCGTAAACTAAACCTTAAAACTAAATTACTTCAACGGACACGAGAACCTCAATCTCCAGCCCGATTCGGGACGTAAGAAACGTAACTCCTGTTGGGGCGCTAATTAAGACGTTAAACAATCCCCAATAGTTACGAAATTCCGTATACGAGTTAGATAAACTAATTTCGGGTTATTTTTAAAGCGGGACGTAAGCGGTAACCTTAGTAATTTTATTGACAAATAAAGCCTCCTTCGTGTTAACTACACAAGGGTTGTGAGCTCTCGACCGTCAACTTTAGACATGTTTTATTGATATGTAAAAACGTCCGGCGAACAGAGACGAAGGACGCGCGCACGCAGATGGAATAAAAGAGAAAGACAATGTTCAGGACAATAAAAATCACTGTTTTGAAATGAATAATTAGGAGTTTGCGAAATAAATTACTCAGTCTTAATTATTAGACCATTATAAAGTGTCGGTCCTCCCCCACAGCGGGGCTCTGGGTACCCGTGTTGATATCGGCTAATGTCAGCTAAGAGGGGGCAAAAAACTTGCAAGACAAGGCAAAGTATTAATTAATTCCGACGAACATCGGCCTGGTTTATTAAACGCTAAATTTCCATTTAGTGGGCAGATTTTTTTTTCCACTGGAGTATAAAATCTTGGGAGCGAGAGGATTTCCTTTTATTCCCCGGGACGGAAGTGCGGCGGGGCGGGAACGGCGGGAATGCAAATGTTTTCCCGCGGCTCCATTTGAATTAATTAACGAATTTAATGACGTAAAGGCTTTTTTTTCATCGCCCCGGTCGTTCGTCGTTTTGTGTAACAATGTTTATGGTAAATAAAACTTGTCACGGAAATGTTTTTTTCCGTCTGTGGAGGTGTTGTTTTTTTTCTATTTTTATTTCCACCGCTTTGTTGGTCCCGAATTTCCGGCGGATTGTTTGGATTTAGCCGCGTAATTAGTGAAGTTTGTCCGCATTCGGAATTATTTCTCTAATTTTTTTTTATTTCTCGAAACTGGGTTGATTCAATATTGAATTAGCAAGAAACGATGTTTTGAAGTGTTTCACGTTTCTCGCTGGAGAATAGCTTAGTTAAAGACGCAATAAAAAAGTTTCAGTGTGCTTGTTGGGTTTTTATTTTATATTTGCATAAACCGTACACTGAATTTACGCACTTTGTATTTGTATAGGTAGTTTTTACCATTTATGTAAAGATGTAATTATATTCTCCTATACTTAAACTAATAAGTTTTTAAATATTTAAAACTTTATGCCTAAAAAAATGCAACTTATGAAATCGTCATTTCCGGAGACCAGAGTGTGTTTTTGATACTAAACATGAGTATGTAAACTTTCTTTATTTTCATTTGTATGGCGTTGTAGCTAGTGAAATTACTAAATTAACTTAAAGTGATGTACATAAGGAGACTTCATAAAAACTTCCTAGCCCGCACCGCGTTGCATTTGTAAGTAATAACTTAGATAAAGGTTCTAAAATTCTGACATTATTCTGAATATGTTTTAATCAGCCCCTGTTTTGTTTAGCCATAACAAATTGCATTATTTATATAAATTATTATTTTTTTAAACTGAGGCTAATTCAGAGGAAGAAGGAGATTTAGATATTAAGATTCTGTATTATATAACAATAATGTATTATGTAATAATAATGTACTTAACAAAATAACTGCTGTTTTATCTAAGGAACATATTTAATATAGAAATGAAAATTGTACAAAATTATTACGTCGTGTTGTTTATCTTTAATGGATGTACATCGTCTCAGAGATCTTATTAAAAAACCTCCACAGACAATATAAAACAGTAAAAAATTCAAAGCAACTCTTCCCGGCTATCAATAAATTACATCCGCGAAGGGTTAAAAAGTTGAGGTTAAAAAAATGAGGTCCCGCTTGTTCTATAATAATTTAACCCGTTTAGCGCAGTCGTCGAGTAATAAAGATTAAAAAGTTTATTTTTTAACACTTTCGGTGCTAATGAGGGGGCGTTGGAAACAATTTGAAGGATTACCTTCTAAAAGCTTCCGTCAGGTTTTTAATTGAGACTTTTTTTTGTTGTCCGAAAGGCTTTTAGCCCCTTTGACGCGGCTAGCGCCTTGCCTTTTGTGGCCGCCGGTAATCTATTAATGAAGGAAAATATTGTTTTATAGATGATTTTAACAAACGACTTCACTGATACAATTCAATTTAATATTAAGAGTATATTTATTCAATCGTAATATTTTTAATAAAAAATTAATTAAATTAATAATACTATCAAGCTTTACAAACGTTGTTATACCGTATATGAAAGTTTACATTAGTAATAGTACAGTAATAGGTCTCTGTCTCCGGAGACGGTCTAGGTAAGTATCACCGCAGCTCCTATTGCAACCAATAAACAGTACTGTGCATACATTACTGTGTTCCAGTTTGTAGAGTGTTTGTCTTGTTGTACCTAGTGAAATTTCTGGAGTAACGAAGACAGATACAAGGTCTTATGTTTCAAGGCGACGAGCGCTATGTGGTGCTGTGTATACCATCTTAACCAGAGATACATTCTCATAAGCAAGTGTATCACTTACCATCAGGTGAACTCCTTATTTGTCTCGTTGGCTGGTCAAATTATACAAAAGCCACAGTAGCTTGATAAACTTGGAGTATCCTACTTCATCTAATGACGTGAAATATAATTCGTTATAAATCGTATTTAACCATTGCACTCTTTATATGTTAATAATTTCAAATATTTAAGACTTACTAAGTTGTATTTAAAGAAATAGGCTGACCTTTGCTTAACTACTTACCAGATTTTAACTTAAAAAGCTATTGTAAATCCTAGTTTTACTAGCACATTAACAATTTCATTTAGGAGCATATAATTTGACAAGAGATCAGTAATTTTTAATTATGTCTTTATTGCAAGTAGGTGTATCAAATATTTGACTTCGGTTTGTGTTTTAAATCTGTCAGTAATATTGTCTACAAAAAGTATTAGTCATACTTGAATAAATATTTTGTCTTAAATCTAAAAATAAACCACAACAAAGAAACAAATTGTACGTAGATGTATTAAAGGTCTTCAAAAAGAAAGGAAAGTGTAAACTCGTAGCAAACAGTGAAAAACATAACTCTAATCTTCAAGTAAGACATTACGCGAATACCAATGCATACGCGAAAAATCGATCGTCGTCTTAAATTCCTCACCCTTTTCGAGGGGGCTCCCCCAAAAAAACGAAAGAATAGAAGAGGGAAAAAATCTAAATCGTCTCATATCTCCCCCCGGGCCCGCGCCACCCCCCGGACACCTCCGACATCAAGCGCCCTCCTTATTTCGTATGCGAGCTCCTCCGGCAATCATTATAAGGATATCGATTAGGCCCGCGTCTCCAACCTGCCGATGTCTTAGAGAAAAACTTGACGGCCCGTTAATTTTTTACAATTATTTTGAAACTTCCTCTATTTAACACTGTTTAAAACCTATATAAGTACATAACATTTATATAAAAATCTGTTAGTAACTTTAATTTGGAGGAAATTTGATTTCTATTGCGCAGGCAGACAATGATTACTGACGAGAACTTAACAAATGTTTTCGCCGGTGGTTCAACAATTGCTACAATTTAAGGTATAACTAAAGAGTAAATACTTTGTAAATATTATTAGGAAATTTCATTTTAAAAATTCCTATTGCCTCTATCTAGTGTAACAGGAAAAAGGGCCCATAGTTAACAACCGAGGACGGACCGCGCATAAGCAGATGCAAATTGTTCCCGTTAAACTATTTCGGAAGGTAAACATAGAGGGACCTAAGGCGGGGTGGGAGCAGGCGGGCCCCACGTGCTCGCCAACATACAACCAACGAGATTAAAAATGCTGGATGGCAGACCGCCGTGAGTCGGGTCGAATATGAGCAAAGATATATAGAAGTTTACGAAGAAAACCGCTTTGGGAATATGTAAATAGGAAACTACAGAAGTAATGTTTGAGTTGGGACGCTCCACCGTGTGAGCCGCAATATTATTGCGACGCACGGAACTAAACCGGGGGGTACGTGCTTTTATAAATGACTTAACACGACATATCTTAATACCTGATCAGAAATGAAATTTGTATACATATAAGTTAAAGAAAATTAGCAAACTAGTGATTTATAAAATCAATTAAGTTTCACTTTAGTAAAGTATGAAAAGTTGCCGTCATAGATAGAGTACAGATATATATTATGCAAAGGTGAAAGAAAGTTACTCTAATGACAACTCGAGTTACTAGAAGTGTATAAAAGAGTGAATCTAAAATTGCTCTTGAAGAGACGTAAACAAGTCGCGCAAAGTCGAGTGCGCGGAGGAACCCTAAGTTGAAGATGGCCCTTGATAGTGTTCGTTCGCACGAGTGACCTCGGCCAAGAAAGGGGTGAGACTGAGAAATTTCTGAATGCAAAATACTACAAATGTCTGTTATATTGTTTTTGTCTCGAGTTAGTGATTTTGTTACAAATTGCTAAAATAACTGCTCAACGCAATTTTCGTTTTTACTTACACTAACATATCTATCTTGAGTATGTTACTTAGATTCATACGCAAATGTAAAGAAATATTTAAAGTTAATCTTATACTTCTTTTTGTATAAAAGTTCATGTTTAGTAATAACAGTTTTTTTTCGTTGACTTATAAAAGTTATTGTTCAATTTCGAAACGTTGTATTTTAATATCCAATAACATAAAGTAATTTCGAATATTTTCAGTAAATTGCCATATATAGTTAGTAGGTAATACAGTTTAGTTAAATCTAATAAATCGGACTCGGGCGAGCGGGAATATTTCAAAGCTGTTTCATTATTCTGCATTAGCCGGAGCGGTCGGCCACGCAAATCTTGGCGTCCCTCCCGTCTCCGCCAAGAACCCCCAATTTCCTTCATTACTTACCTCCAATCCGAGACAATGGCAAGACAACGACATGAAAAAAAATAATAATAATTTCAAGTGGAATAATGCTGAAAATCTTTTCACGGGAAGAAGAATTATTGTTGTTTTGCAAGCGAGCTCTCAGAGACAAAATGCACCATCCTTATTACGCCATTGTTCGGTGTTACGAGCTTTATTCATTTTTACTTGGCTCAACTTGAATGCTTATTAATTTAAGACTGTGATAAGCTCGAATACTTTTGAATGAAAGAAGGAAATGTCTTACCATTGTGAATTATTATGCATTCTATTGAGTCAGGCGATATGCATTTTTACTTTAAAATTTTTAAGCTCACTGCCATAACCGCGCTAGCGAAAATGTCTTTCATTTTCAGTCCAAAAATTTTTATCTTTGTTTTGAGATTTCTAGATTTCAGTTTGTAAAAACAATTCGTTGTTAAAAAGATTTCACACAAAACGATAATTTTTTTTGTTTATATGTGAGATATAGGTATATTATAAAGAAAGTTTGGAATTTAACACCGTTCTCGCGTAAAGTATCGCAACGAATAGGGTAAAACAATGAAAGCACGTACTATATATTACACGGAGCGCTTTATGGTAATCGAAATATGCCCAAATATGTTGTTAAGCGGGCAGAAAACTACCGGCAAGCATGCGAGGGATGAGCCAAGCTTTCATATTTTGCGGGCAACCTGTAACGAAGCGGCTCCTAAACTTCGAAACTACCGTGCATGTAGAATTTTTAAAGCGTCTATAAACATTCCGACATGCCTGTCGTGGAGCGAGTCGTTCCTCGTAATAAAGTCATTTTTGTAAATATAAAAATAACACAATTTCCTTAAAAACTTTACCCGGAGAGCGTGGCAGCTCGCCCATGGTTAAATCTTAGCGTTTTACCACAAAGAGCGGCTCCAAAGCGAGCCGTCGCGTCCCCCCGGGGGTGAGTCAAGAGTGATTACGAATTTTAATTATTTTTTTAAGCCGGTGGCGAAGAGGTGATGTTTCCCCAGTGTCGAGGCTTATGCAAACAATCGACTCGCACTTGGAATTAATCCGACTCCCGGTTTTTTCCTTCGCGACAAGGAATTAACAAGCAAAGAAGTCATTAAGTCAGAAGATATTTGAGGATTCCTTTTAATTGCGGTTTCCTTGTCGTCCGGTTTTTCTAATTGGTTGCTGTTGGCGGGTGCCTTGGATAAATTCAATTTCCCAATTTGACTGATCCTGGTTACCGTTATAATTGTATTTTTAAATTATCACTCAGTAAATTTATTCGGTGTTATTTACTGAAATTAATGTAAACGTTCTTCTTCTATTATTATTCATCGAAAAAGATTTTTCCTAGCATTTAACTGACAATATAACTTAAATATTGTAATAAGGCTAAGAGATAATTTATCAATTTTTTAAAATTTTTAATAAAGAAGTAACAATTTCATAATTAACGAGGTAAATTGGGCGTTAGATATGAACTTTAAAACTTAGGATTATTTCTGTATCATTTTATACCATTATATAGCACATGAAAGGTTAGAGTTTTATAGTGGTAATAATTTGTGTATTATTAATATATTTTTATTTATTGTGTTATATGGTATATCTCCTGATGTATATCAGGAGATGTAAATTAATTAGAATATTGTTATTAACGGTCTACAGACTGAAATATAGTCTAAAATCTTTGGCTATTACTGTTCGACGTAACATAAAGGCGCTTGGACAGTCTCTGGACTTAGAGGGCTATCGCTATTAAAAAGAATTTACATTAATTAAGTCTGCAATGGCCTCAGGTAATGCGACATCGCCTTCTGTAATAGTATGAGCATGTCAAAAAGACCATATCGTATAAATTATATAGGCTATAAAACATTTAACATGAACTTTCCAAGAAAATGGTTAAAGAGAAGAACGAAACGGCGATGGTTAAGTGTTGTGATTAACGACATGTACTTTGCGATCTTCTAAAACACCATGTCCAGGATAGAGCGAAGTGGGAGAAGCAAAAAACTAGACCCGTTACAGGAATAGAACTAAGAAGAATAATGTAACTTTCTAGAAACTCGTACGGCAACATTTGATACGTGTTCGCTTGTGTCATTTCTGTGCATAATAAGGTCCCATTATCCAATTATTTCTAACCTTTCAGCGTCGGCAGTTTCAGTGCAGCCATAATTACTCCACTTGGCAACTTTAAACGTCGCATATGACAGTGTAAGTGACTCCCGCCGGCGTTCGCCTAATGAATTATTTCAGGCTCGCGTGCACCATTTGTGGTGATTCCTAATTGTTGATGTCGTCACGTTACATTCGGCGACAACAGAACAAGACAAACTGAAAAAATTACAAGTAATATTAGTAGTTAGATAATTTGTAATAACTAGGAAAAGATTTTTAAATATTGTATAAAAATAGCTACTAAGGTCTGTAGTAAAAATAAGTAAGATAATTATATTCTTCGTTAAATTTACAATCTTAGCATAGACATAGTATGAAAGTAAAACGTAAATAGATATAGAAATAGACCTAACAATAGATATAGAATTTAACAATAATATGTAGCTGGAAATTAAGGCAAATACGGACCCTGATTTACGGCGTGGGGGGAAAAATAGTAATAAAAAGAAAACAGAACAACACAAGTTCCGGTTAATACCACTAAAAATGTTTTTGAGACGGAAGTTCAAAAACTTATTTTTTTTAATGCTTATTACATTTTTAATAATTTTTTGATCGCTATTGTAATGTTGTGGTTTTAACGAAATATTTTATTACAAATACATAAATAATATTCATATAAGTAGTAGCAGTTTTAGTAAAGTATTAATAAAACGTAGTTTCTTTTAAAATCAAAGTAATTAATAGTTTGATATTATAAAAGTTAAAAATGGTTATTATAAACGAAAATCTTATTGAAGTGCACAGTGAAACTAGGTAAAGGTTATTGTGTTATAATTGAGAGTTATTTTAATAATATGCAATAAATCATTAATTAGACTGTTACATAAATGTTTATGAATGAAAAAATATTGTCCGATCTAAACATTTCGAATTGATTGAGAGCGTACCAACAAATAATAAAGTGAAATGGCTGATGGAATATCCGCGCCGGCGACTCATTTATATTAACGAGTGAACTTATCAATACTGATTCACTCGGTTCTGATCGTTCCGCGAAGATCCTTCACTAATTGAAATTGAAATCTGATTTTCCTTCCCCTCAGCATTGAGCTCAGCCCAGTGATTAAAAGTATTCGGTGAAAGAAAAAATACAAATAATAAAATTACAATATCGCTAACGACGCTGCCGTCTCCCCAGAATCCTTTTAAATTTTTGGGGAATAAATTAAGGCATAGAAAGGCAAAAAAAGCCACCGGCCTGCAAACAACGACTAACGAATTGAAATTGTTAAGCCAGGCTTTGGCAATCTTCACGGCCATTGTTACAACTTGTTAATTTCTCATCCTTTTATATACTATTAATAATAATTTAGACTACCTACCCTACTTAGCTTTAACATGAGTCAATTAGGATAAAAATTACATAAATCAACATAATATTTATCTATACCTGTGTTTTTTTAAAACAGTTAAAAAGTACTAAATTCAATGTAAACGTACAGAAGATTTCTTCTAAAAATACAAGATTATAATAAATGATTTAACTACAACAGAAGAGCAAAAGGTGATTAAGGTCAACTACACGTTTATGATTAGTTAACATTTAAGTTTTTTCAGTTACACAAACTTGGATGTAGTCGCATGAAAAATTGTCCCATTTTAAGGATGGATGACGCCAATTAAGAAAGCAATTACTCATCGAAGCAGTGCGGGGGAGGAATGTTAATAAGAGGAGACTATGAGTGAAAGTTATTTTTCATTTGCTCTCAATGGCTACCAATGAATCCATAATTAAGATGAAAATATCCGAATGGTATTTATTTACTGGCGCCGTTGGGTCGACGGCAAATACATTGAATATTATAGCGTACTAAATAGCTTTCAACTGTTAAATATATAAAAAACTGTAACGGTTAATTAAATTATGTTTATAGTGTTTTTAAGGACTCGACTTGTTGTACGAGATTCGTATATATAATCTACAATCTTAACATGTCATACAGATAACACCCAGAATTGTATATGTATTTAGGAGGAATACACTCTCATAAATAAATCCAATTAGGCGCATTTGTGTTTACTTTAAGTGGAATGTTATTTCGTGCAGCAATAGTTAGGTGGGTAGATAATTTCTCAGGGCGTTACTTAGATAGAACTAACAGGAAACAGCTTTTTATCTCCGTCTTCCAAGGTCATTCGGACTTGTTGTCTGCTCGTTCCAGACAGAGAGCTCTCGCTGCGGCGGAACATCGTTCTAACATCTCACAGTTTCTTATCCATAAGGCTACGATTACACTAGAGTGATTCATCTGACAGTTACGTAAGTATACAGTACGCGAATTAGAAAACTGATTGTCACTTTAGTGGTAACGCTTAAATAAAAATCTGTATGAATTTCAAAGTGAGTTGAAGGAAAAAAGGAAAGTTCAAAAAACAGATTGTAGTCGGAAGTTTGCATCGTTGCCGTGGTGGACGGACGCCCTTAAGCTCTCGAATTTTCTCCCAACTTTTTCCGCTCCGAGCCACTTATCACCCCCTGGCCTCCTTCTCTCTCCCCTCTCGTCCCCCGCGGTCCATCGAGCCCGGCCGCTAATTGCGTCCGTTAATTAGGAAACGTCATGAGTGTTTACCGAGAGAGCTAAGTGTGAAGTTTGGCCCCACTAATGCCCGGCGTGAAATTACTTCCGGGCAAGTGGAAACTTTTTCAGAAAATAAACTTGACGGGATTAATTAGGTGATGGGGGAGGATTAGACGCTGCGTCTGCGGCTTAATAAGATTATGGCAGTTTTGTTTCTCGAAGTTTTCAGCTTAACTTTGTTTAATTTTGGTTTCGCTCAATACCGTTTAGCAGTTTAGTTTCTTACAGTTTCATTAACTTCATAATATTAATATTTAGCGATAGAAAACGCGCATTGTGATGGTATCACAAAAGCTGGGCGTGAATAGGACTGTAACAGTGTACTTGTCGTAGAAAAATATTGTGACTTAAACAACAAAATCACAGAGGTGTTTAAGTAGATAACAAAAACAGAGACAGCTGACGTGCTGTCAAAGGAAATTAATCGGAGGTAGGTGTGGCACGGGCCCCCTGTAATTAACACGTAGCTGGCTTAATTACAGGCCTCGGTATTGAGGCTAAGTGAAAGGTGTCATCCTTTGCGGTGTTTGTGGGACTTTGTCGCTACGTCTTAAGATGTTCGAAAGGAGGTCGTCCAATTGAAGTGATGTCAAAAATTACTACCTGGACAAATTTATTTTCTTTTGGATAACTAAATATTGTAACTTGAGTAATTTACATCTATTCCATCGTATTTAATCTTACATTAAAATGAAGACTAGTCTTGTTTCTATTGCAGACGATTTACGAAGTACCGCTCGGTCCGAAGTTCCGAATGATTTTGTTTTGTTATGACAATGCGAGGCAGCCCGGGTTCGGCGACCCCACTCCGAGTTTTAATGATAAAAAAATGCGTACGGAGGGGAGGCGAGTAAGTGCCATCGAAGGAGGGAAAAAACTACGGAGGAAAATATTTGGCGCGACAGGTTGCCCTCCTCCGCCCCACGTCGCCTTGATAAAAATTAAATCTTAACGACGGAAATTTAAAGATGACGCTCGAACGATCAAGAAGAGTGTACATCTGAGCCCAGGGGTGCTTTAATTGGGCCGAGTGTATACTGAGGATGTAGGTACGAAGCGGATTTTTTACGGCAGTCGTCATTGATTGATGTTACCTATTTGGGCCTCCCGTGTCGACAGTAGTACTAGTTATTATTACCGGAGAAGACGTTTGCTTGTTGTATTAAATTTACATCTGATTATAAAACATAATCCAAAATAAGTGAAAAGTTAACTTATACAAATTTCCTTAAACATTAAAATATTTTGTCTGCCCGAAGGTACTATTGCAGTGTTTATGTCTCACGCCATGGAGTGGTTATTGTTTGTGTGGGGATGGGTAACAATAACCACACCGATGCTTTATCCTTGGAGTATCGTAAAAGATGATTAAGAGGAAACCATTCCAGGAAAAGAACAGCAGCTTTTCATGTAACCCTTACCAGCAAACTGTGCTCACCGACCCGTATATCAAGTACGTCAATCAATCCCGAGCTTGGAAAGTGTATGTTCGTGATCATGTTCAATATCATCATCAGCGTGAAATGACAATCAAGTTATGGACTAGTTACTCGAATAATTGAGAATTATCTTTCCTTAAGTGAGCACAATATGGAGCAGAATCCATACGTTTATGGCTAAATGTATAATTGAATGAGATACATTACAAGTTTTGTCTTGTCTCCTTGCATTATGTATACTACTAATATAGAATTGTACTGTGTACTATATTGTTATTGTATTATGTATACTACCTTTAGGTATGGTATTTTATTTGTATCTGATTTCTATTATAATTTATTAGGTAAATTCAAGATTAAGAGGAAATGATGGAATTACGTAAAATAAAACACCACGTTACAAATACGCTGCCGAATTGAAATTCAAATCGAGATGCAAAAGATTTGCATCGGGCGGCATCGACTATTGATTTTCTTACGTCTTGGGGGCCAGCATTGCAATCCTACTTGTTTAAACTTTTTATTTCACTCTCCACAAGCGTTTTTTGTTTCAGCCACTCGCCCCAGGGCGCGCTCCCCTACGCACTCCCTCTTGCATAAAAAAGCTTCTAATCGATAATTTGTGTGGGGGTGCATTAAGCATAATATCGCCAGAAATGTGCGCTTGGCTGTTTTACTCAATACGTCTTGGTTTTATCCTCAAGATTGAATCGGACGGGCTTGATAGAAATACGCCAAGTTCTTCATTCAAATTAAATCAATCAACTTAATGTACAGATCCATAGAGTTTTATCATAATTTGCAGAATGTATTTTAACGAAAATAATCGTCAAAATGACTCACTCCTTTACGCCAACTTTCTTTACCGGTTTAATAGTTTCTAGAAATACTTTGTTTTCTACGTAGCATAAAACAAAAATCTAATTGGTAATGCTCTAGTTGAAGTACTCCAAAATTATCCGTTTTGAAATACTTCCTACCAGATTAACGAACATTGAAATGTGGTACATAAATTTTCAAAGTTATTGTTAAGTAAGTTTAATTTAAATCAATTTTCAGAAGAAATGGTATTTATAACTACACAGAACGTACATTCGATTACACTAAATATTAATTTCCATACAAACATAACTGCGAGAGATGTTCATAAAGATAAAAAAACACTCGTAATAGATGGAGAGGATGCTTAGGAAAACACATATAACGGCTTTACAATTGAAATCGGCCATAAGAGCCGTGAGATGATCAGCGCCCGGCGACGGATCTAATCAGCTAAGACGCATTGCGTGGATGCTACTAACTGCCAATATCTGATGCATCGCCATCGGACTGTCCCATTGTATTTGTTCTTTATGTTTTTTATGCCGGGGGACGCGGCGATAATGTTTTTATGGCCAGAGGGTCCTCGCTTTAATCAGGGAACGCGTTGTGATTAAACGTGCCAATGTTTTTGTTTTCCCTTGTATAAGACATGTAATGCATCTCGCAGGAAGACAACATTCTAGATATTTCCTCGACAAGTACATATGTCGAAACGATTAAAACAAAATATTAGTCTTTCATATTATTAATTTTACAATAAACATTAATATGTTTATATCTATAATGTACTCTCTACAAATATGCTTAGATTTATTAGTACACAATCTGTGGCAATTTAATAATACGAACACGTATATATATCTCAAGTTTAAGTCACGAAGCTCATTCTCCACGCATACCAACACAAGATAATGACTCAAAACGGCAATTCAAGGCAGAGTTTTTCATAAAACGAGGTATATGAGTCAAGAACATTGGGGCCATAAACATGAGAACACCCCACGCGCTCACCCCTTGCACGAAAAAGTCACCCCCGCACGTACGTAAAAGCACAAAAAAGGGCACCAGAGGGACGTTACGCATCCCAAGTAAGCGGAGCTCATTGTTGGGGTCTGCAGATGTCTTTAATGGCTTTAAATTATATGTAGAGAGAGCTAACTGCCGCCTCCGCAAGCGAATAGGTGATAGATCGCATTCGGATATTATCTTTGAATGCTTTCGCAGTTTCCCGGAAACCCCGCGCTCTAGTAATAGTTACGTAATTAATAGCAACAATTATGTGTTCTTGTTTACTTTCAGTAAAGAAAATCGTTAAGGCGACGTAACGACGGAGTAACTAGACGTAAGAGCTGTTTTAAAATATTGTTTGGCAAGATTAAGTTCAGCGATTGATAATTCGTTACAAACTTGCGGTTACTTTGCCGTTCGTAAGTTGTAATCAGAGCAACAATAGTTAGTTGCGTCGCCCGGCGCGCCTCACAGGCGACTGGGCACGATTTCGCGCGATTTCATTATGCAGGTAAAAAAAGATGGAGAAATTGTAAAATAATGTCAATTACCGTGTACAAGCACCGAGTAGTAGTAACTAACGATCGTCATTATCCATTGTCGTGGTTGCGTAAACAGATACGATTTCGCGGGGAAGCGAGGCGGGCCGGGTCCGCTACTGTTTTCCGCTTCCCTCGGCGTCACCGCTCGTTAATATAATTACAATTTTGCTTTAAATATATAGATGTACTAACGACAACTAGTTCACTTGATGTATACGTTTGAACCATTTAATGTAGTGTAAAACTCTAACAGATAAAATCAACACCAATGTGATTGGTGGTTTAGGATCAATTTACCTTTAGGTAAAAAGTTATCGGTTTATAAAATAACTTATTTTCCATTTCTAGTCAATTCTAAGGAAATTAAAAATTATTTTTTAAACTTAAAATATACGTTGATGGCTTTAAGTGTAAGGCAACTGACTGTTATAGCTTTAAACGTTTGTTGAAGATTTATATTTCATCATTTAAATAAAAACGGGTTGGAATTGATTTAGCATCCTTACGTAGTTTAGACATTCATAGCTGACACATAATCTGAAAGACATATACATCTTTACAGATTATCAAAAAATTTAACTTAAGAAAAATAAATGGTACAGAATAAAATTAAAAACATAAAGACAAATATTATATATATTACACTAAATAAAATGAGTTTAGCCAAATCAATACATAGTATTTAAATTAATATTTAATGAAGTTTATTATAAATTATCTGTGGTGCGCACTGGCCGCTTTCTATTTCGCTATTAAAAAAAAAGCTTTAACTGTCACACGTCGTCCATTGAACCGGGTGACACAATGTGGGCAGCGAGCGCATTGTTTTAGATGACATACAAAGCTGCGGATGCGTCGGACACAGTCCATCGCGTTCACAACCACTTGCTCCCCATAGTTTTTGTAACAATAAAAAAAAACTATTCTCTAGTAAAATTAGCAAATTATTATTTTTTATTATAACATTAAAACTATCAAATTTATTTCATAATGAATATGTATGCTTAACATTTAGTTTATCCGGTTTTAATGATGATTAATTTTTATTTGTTTTCGACCTTTACCTCGAACATTGGTAAAGTAGTAACAAAGTTACTTAAACCTAGTATGACACTATAACAGATATAAATATAGTCAAAATTAAAAACGATAAGTATGCTGTTAAGACATCAGTTAAAAATTTTCTTATAGATAGATTTCTTTGAAATGTCATAGTCTATTTTACCTTTGGAAGTAATCCTACGTAATTCGTTAGACGATTTCTACTGTTAGTATTAAGGGCCAAAGGCTCTGTACCAATGCAACGACAAGTATTTCTAGCAAACCTACATAGTTATATATGTTCTCTGTTGACGCGTAATGGTGTTAGTGGTTTGACGGATTCATACAGTTCATCGGATAGTGGACTCGCGGACTTTTTAATTTTTAATTGTAAATGTAAAATAATTGACAAAGGGAAATAATTTTGTAAATATCTTTATCAGCATCTTACTAAATAAATAAGATTATAGTTTGCCACTTAGTAAATGCTTTCTCTATAATAATACAAAATCTAAAGTTTTATTATCTTCAAATCCTATATATCCAATATCTAATATATCCTATACCATTTTTACAGTAAAAACATTTGATATTACATTTATAACTTGAATTTCTTTCTTCCATTAATAAAAATTGAATCGCTTTTATGTTATAATAATGAAACATTTCCGAAGCTCGAGATGAGTTTGGTACAATACCTTAGTTATCTAGTCGTATTGTGCTTTTTTAAGCTCACCTTCTGTAACAAAAGAAAATTCCTTACTTATTAAAATCATTCTTCTAATCTTAAAAAAAAAATACTTAATGCCGTAAACTTAACAAAGAACTTCCAGACATTACATTATATTGTGTTCGAGTAAAGATAATAGCAGTTTCCCTATTTCACATAGATTGCTCCTGTCAAAGAGCGTGGTAAGAATGAAAGATCCTTGGGGAGAGAATTTTTAAAATATGTGCGACAATTATCGATACACAACGTTAATAGTCTTCTTACATTGAGAAGAATACTGAAAATGTTAAAAAAAACCTCCCCTCGGTTTGGTAAGATTTATTCGCAAATTAGTTATAAATTTCGCCTCCGATCTCCGTCTAGTTAGTACATCGGGCTCGCTTATAAAAATGTATTTAAAATGTCGCCGACGGAAATGATTTATTGTGTACAGTGTCGTAAATTTGGCCATTTAGACTGCAAGGGGCAATAAATTTTAAAGGAAGCCTTGTGCGTTTTAACTACACCGAAAAAATCTTAGCGAAAGTCTTATTCCTTACTTTCCTATATTTTATAACAATCTAGTTAAATACTTTCACATTACCATCTACCTTTCTTTAAATAGCCAAAAATGGTTATTTTTAAATAACCTTAAAAACCTAAAAAAGAATTATTATTTGCAAATACTACATAATACTTTGAAACTAATATAATCGAAAGTATTGTTTTTTGTATAAACTTTTCTTTTGTTTATATAAAAAACGATTGTTTTATATATAAAAATAATAATCGTATTTATTAACGTAGTCAAAATAATACGAAAATGTTAACACTAATACACAGTAAAAATAATCTATGTAGTTTAATAATATATTCAAAGTATGACAAGTTCTGAAGTAATAATAGATCTGGGAATATTCATGCTCCAATACGAATTAATTTATGCAAGATGATCTTACGGTTTTTTATTTAAAAAAAAATTGACAAAGGCCTATGTCAGAAATTGCGAGCGGCGGTGTCACCCAACACTTCCTTAGGGAGTCATAAAGAAAAAACCCATCAACCCTAACCTGACGTGTCATTCATTGTGAACTTCTTATTTTTGTCGCTTAAAAGTTTTTTTTTCATTTCTAATTCAATACGGAACAAAAACTGTCTAATTGTAACAGTTCCTTTCTCGGTGAAATTTTAAGGTCGATTATTTTTTTCTATTGTCAATGGTTTTTTTTATAGTTTTTATTCATTGTGTCGATCTATCGTATTGATTGACATTCGGGGATTGTTGCGACCGGTTTTTGTGACGGCGCTGTTATTATTTTCTTTAATTAAAGTTCACATTCGTTGTAAAGTTAAACCAACTTAATGGACCCAACGTATAAACTGAATTCGTTTAGCATAAACTTTACGATGTCATTTCTTCACGTAGAATCACTTATAAACACGGAGTTGATAATTTTTATATTCAACCGCAAATTATACTATTACTGATTGCTAGAGAAACTAATTTCAGGCAAAAGTTGAAAAAAATTTGTTTTGACGTAAAAACGATTTAAATTACACAGACAATTTTGAAAGTTTAAACGCAACAAAAAAATTCTTTAAAAATGCATCTATTAAGAAAGCTACACACCTGCTTAACGAGTGAAATTTCCAAAACATGTTATTAAACCAAACCGATCGATTGGAAAGGGTTCTAGCGAATAAAGAACGTATAGTAATTGTTAACAAAGGAGATCCGGTCCGTTCGGGAGCTCTATTATTTATAGTTTCCGATCATAGTTTGAATACGCCATAATTATCGGCTACAGTGTCACACCCCAAGAAATTTCTTTAAATGAAAAAGAAAGCCCCGAACTTTCACGCGTTCTATGTTCTCAGCCGAAATTGTATTTGAGGTTTTGATTTAGCCGTTGATGTTTATATTCATCATATCTATATATATTGAAACTGAGAAGACTTGACTGAAAGTCTAAAGGTACTATTTTTAGTAATCAAGAGCGAACGAATCTTGAACGAGCAAGGTGTTGACCTGATTGTAACTACTACGTTTGCCCATAACAATGTGACGGTAGTTAACATGGTATACAAAGCACCATATTGCGCTCGTTGCTTTAAAAATTAGGTGCTAAGTCTCGTTACCCCAGTAATTTTACTAGCATTCAGCATCATTCAAACCGGAATACAGTAATACACTTTCTGCTTAGCTGTAAAAATAGGAATTGCGGTGGCACTTAAACTGTTTCCGGCAACGGAGACTTTCCATCAGTAATTTTGTTCCGACCCTAAATATAAATATTAAAGTTATATAAATTATTTTACCATATGTAATATAAACATACATCAACATACAACAAGATAACAAAAAGTTTATTAAAAAAGTTTTAACGTAGTAGTAGTAGGAATTAGATTTAAGGTGTCTCTAGCATTGGTTGAGTACATAGATATCAAAGTGAATATTAAAAATTGGCCCAAATCCTGTATTTTTTGGAAACGTCTATATCCAGCAGTGGATGTCTGTCAACTGATGGTGATGATAATAAATTTACTATCTTGTTTGAAACCATCGCGTTTATTTTTTATACACAACTTAAGCTCATGGTAATAGTTGTTGTAGAGAAGCCAGGATATTCTACTCGAACAATCAAGATCAGCTAGTCGTTGCTCTAAAGGGTTTTTTTTTTATGTTTATAGCCACGCGATTTGATACATGGCTTAAAGCACGTGATATTAGTTGTTATACTAATTGCACATAAGTAGATAACTCATTGGTGCGGGCCGGATTCGACCCCGGTACCCTCGGTGTAGTGGGCAGACCACTAAGGTATCACGGCTCTGCTCTAAAGGGGTTGTACACAAGTAGATTTGCAAGTTGGAGTAAAAAGGTGAATTTTCCCAAAAATACCGGTATTACAGCATAATATGGCCCGTTTTATATTATAGAATTTATAATACCATATTTGGTGAAGTGGCAGTAAGTAAATTATTTATACAGCGGCTACTCCTGTGTTCGAGACACACTTGACGATTTTTTACGCGGTTGTTTGAAAATTCTCGAGGCTGCTTTAATAAATAAATACTTTATGAAGCTTAATTAATGTAAATGAAGCAATCTTGCCAAAACTTTATTCGTACTTATTCTCTCATTACACTTTCTTATTACGTAACATTTTGTTTTACTTCAAATAACTAATTAAGCGATTAAAACAGAAAAAGTCCTTTTTTATTTTTGAAGATCATCATTTTGGTCTATTGTTTTTATTTTTATCGCAACAAATATATTGGCTTAGCGATGTTACAAATATGGTCAAACAAACATTTACATGAAACAATGCAGAAAGAAATAATAAATTGCCAAAATTATGGACACTCAATGTTTGCGTCTCCAAATATTGTCGATATGAGAATTAAGTTAAAAATAAATAAAATGAAAAGACTTAAAATACAGATGATATAGCAATTTTAACCACCTTTTTTTTATAAAAACTTGATGGAGTTTTTTTCATATATGATCTACCCACACCTTTATAATATTATTTATTAAACGTATGAATAATTTTAGTAAGTGTTCTACTTGAAACCGACAAAAAATCGTGTGCTATGTCGGGGTTAACCTTAAGAGGTAATCCTTAATAAAATAAAGGGGTGGATAGATATCGAATGGTAGACGGTTTTAATAGACTAGAAATTGTTTTGAACGGTGTTCGGTAAGCGTGAAGATTTTGCCAGGATTAATACGACCTTCGTCAACGTTACACCTGCAACTGATTCTCAAAGTTACAGCCCAAATACCGTTGCTTAGTACTAAATTTATAAAGCAAAAAGTCATATTACTTACGGTATTGCAGGAAGTAATAACAGAGATGCTTTTCGAGTACCTCCTACTTTATATGTAATATAATTTAGTATTATGTTAACAGAATGGTTTAAAGAGGAGTTTGAGTAGAGATATATTAAGAGTTCGCACATAAAATAGAAAAATAATGCAATAGAAAGACGAAATTTCTTTCATTTATAATATGTAGTAAACGTAACATTCGAAGGCAAGGTTTTCACGGAGATTAGTTAAGTAATATTTTAAGATTATTAGGTATAAAATTGTGATTATATTATATTTATATTAATATTACTGACTTTATTGTTAATAAATGTTCCTGATTGGCACTAAATCTATTGAGACGCAGTAAACAATTTCGGTTTAAGAACTGTATTCAGTTTTGATATTTAAACATTTTCTTTCACGGCTAAATATGTACAGCTAAAGTTTAATGATAATGTTCTTGGTTACTTATATTCTATAGAATTAACAATTATTTATTATTGTGTACAGTTTATTTTAGAAAGAACATTAAAACTTTGAGCACCAACAAGCGCACAATGTTATATTGTACCATTGATTGGTACCACAAAGAGCAACAAACTCTGTTAAACATTGTAAAGTGATATATTTATATTATCTTGCAACCCTCGTCCTGTTGCTATTCTCATGAAAAAATAACTTATTTTCTATGAGAATGGTTTTAATCCTAAAATCAACGAACATCTGTATCTTTATATTCGTTACCATACATGCGTACGAGTTCAATATGTAAGTAAACAATTAACGTCTAGATGCTTTAAGTTATAATGATTTACTTGGATTTATAGGCTGTAAACCTAAACTTCGGAATTTTTTTTAATCTTTCTACTTGTTACTGTTATTGAAGATTTATTTATTTATTTTTTTATTAATTAATTAAATTTTATAACCTAATAATGATCTGAACAGTGCCTTGTGGAAAGGTCATAGAAAATTCTCGAGCTCTCGTTTTCTTTTAATCTTCTTTAAAGATAATCTGAAAGTAAAGTAGCAGCGTGAAATTCCTAGATTTATTGCACTTAACTAGTATTAACTAGAGAGACATAATATTGTTCAAATTGTTCATTTCATCAATTGTTCAGTTCACTGTAAAAAACCAAATCGAGACTTTTTTGATAACTTTTTACTCAGCCTTTTCAAAAAAAATTAGAGATCTTTCGTAAATATAAACGCCGGAGTTACCGTTTATATGTTATACCTCGACTACGTTAAACATAAAACTGTATCAAGGTTTACTACTGCCGTGATACCTTATCACTTTACACGGGCACGTAAGATGACGTATCGAGAATTCAAAATGTTATGACATAGGAATCTGAACGCACCCCGGGCGGGGTGAGCACCATAAAATAACCATTTGTGACGTGTACCGACATGTTATATGGCACCGTAAAAGGTACATCCGATGTAGTCGATGTACGGGTTAAATAGCCACCTAAACGTGTATTAAAATCCCACCGATACAAACTAGTCGACTGGAAACCGTAAAAAATCACCCCGCCGCGAAGAGTTAAGAAGGATCCGAGAGGCAACTTTAAAATACTTAGTATAACCTAATAGAAACTTGAAATATAAAGGGCACAGTATTACTAGAACAAATTATTAACTTTTATATAACTTACACTATATTTTCTGATCCTATACATCCAAATCGAAATGCTGATAATTTGCATTGATTAAAGATTCCAAGCATTGAGAAATACAATGTTGTTTGTATTATAAACAACACTAACCTTTTTATTGAAGAAATGGTATCTGTAAACGATATTAGAGCATAAATATCTGGATAAATATTATATGTGATTTTTATATTACAACTTTTTAATCATAGCTATGACGACAGTATCACAGTAAAGATGAAAGTTAATTGGTAGCCTGCAATACCTTCAAATTGTTAAAAACGTACAATAATGATTATATATTTTTTTCTGTTTTTCCTTCCTTTTATTATTCTGGGCTTTTTTTTCTATTTATTACATAATTTTAATACTAATGCTATTTTATTATCTACCATTTATGTATGAGATAGATTATAACATTTCACTACAGCTCTAAATGTTCTTAGGTCTACTTGTAAGCACCGCAAATCTTGAGCCCAGGTAGCGCCGGGGATAAGCATGTGAAAATTATGTGTTCAATACGACAAAACTCATAAATATAAAATTAACAGCTCGTATACTTACACTACTACGTATAATTGCTTGCACACCATTGTGATCGCGATGCAAGAGAAATTTACGACTTTGCGACGCCGTTTAAATAATTTTTTAACTTATTTCTAATTATTTTTAGTGAATAAATTGGAGATGATAATAATAATTTCTTACTAAGAATATAAAATGTGCTTTGTTATAAAATTTAAAAAAAAAAGTTTTATTTGGTATTTTAATTTTAACTCCTAACAAGAACAGACGTTTTTCGTGAAAACTTTGAATAAGATACATTTAATGTGGGTTTAAAAAAAACTATAAAAAATTTTGTTATTTTAATATAGGTAAAAGAATAAAATAGAGAAAAAACTCAAACAGAAAACACAAAAATTTTAGTCTTACTGGTGGTAGGTCTCTGTTGAAGGAGACCGTCTAGTTAGGTAACACCACAGCTGCAATTGCAGCAGACAATTATTTCTGTTTTCAGGTTTGAAGGGTGCTTGCTATATGCTAGTAAAATTGGGGTAACGAGATTTAGCACCATATGTCTCAATGGGTGCATTGTGGTGCAGTGTACCATCTTAACCAATGCCACGTCGCTATGAGCAAGCATGTCACTTACCACCAGGTGAACGCTTTTCTCCTTTCGTCGCATAGTCAAAGAAAAGAAACGAGAAATTGTTTAAAAAACCATGAAAAATTAATGACTTATTTCTTTTAGCATCATCAACATGGAAAGTAATTTCAAAATAAAACAATATAAGAAATTAGTAAAATTATAGAAACTATAGTTTTTAGAAATTAGAAAAAATAGTAATTTTAGAATTAAGTTCGGATCTAAATCATTAAAGCTTGAATTAACGACTCCGTTAGTTATAGGCCCCTTTCATCACCGGACGACAAGGCGCACGGCGAGCCTCCATCCTTATGTTGTAAACATCCCCAGTTCGCGCACTA
>DWLS01000904.1:0-25442 GCA_018246255.1 Pachliopta kotzebuea | reverse complement strand
AATTATTTAGAGATACTGCGTTGGGAAAATTACAAATCAGGTTATACATCTTTGGCCCTAGAAACTCGTAATGTCTCAATAAATCGATCAGGAACTTACTAGGTTTTTATTTTATGTTTTGTTATATTATATTTCCAGGCGGGTCTACAAATAGGAGACATGATCCTTGCGGTCAACAGGGACTCTTTGCTCAGTTGCAGCTATGACGCCGTGAGTATAAATACATTCCTTCTTCTCTCCTCTCCCCTCCAAACTCCTCACGATTAGATAGACATCACGATATACTTCTATAGCAGAACCTGAGTAAATTTGTCTCGTGATATAAAGAAGTAACATAAGTTAACGCAAAATTGTATACTTTCAAACACTTTGTGATTATATTACACGGATTTTTTTAATAAATAATACATTATTTAGATACTAATTATATATTGTATATTTTTTAATATTAAGTAGTTTAAGTTCACACTAATTATGTAAGCAAACTGTTATAATTCTTTCAATGTTAAAAAAAGAATAGAAATAAACCAATATTGTTGTAATCTTAATTTTCTAACAAGTATACTTAAGACAAGCTTACTCATTTAAGCTTTTAACTTAAAAATCATGTCTTCTGCTAAAACACAGAATACATAAATTCACCATCACTTTATGCCATTTTAATAATTATTATAGTTACTTAATGTTTACTTTATATTTCAGGCAGCTGCGAAGTTGAAGCATACGGAAGGTGTGGTCATACTGACGGTGTGCAGCCCCAATATGAAGGATCCTGATAAAGAAGATCCTTCGGGAACGTCAGGTTAGATCAGCGTTTATGTATTTTTCACCTGCACAATGTGGTTTAGTTTATTATCAAAAGAAGCTTTATTAAAAGGCCTAATTTTTAGGCCTAGCAGTGTTTCTCAAATGGGGCATAGACTCCACAAGAGAGCAATTCTGATGGAGAGGCAATCTAAAACATTTTAAATAAAAGAAAGGTTATGTAATTTATTGTTTTTTTTTCATGTTTTTGGGGTATCGGTTAAAATCACAAGGTAAGAGGGAACATAGAAATTTTTTACACAAAAGTGGGGCAATGGAGTGAGAAAGTTGGGTAACACTGCTTAACAATCATGGTTATCATTTATTTTTCTGATAACTTTATGTCAAAAACAAAAGTCTCTTTCGGGTGGAGATTTTCTATAAATTTGCTTAAAGAAAATTTTTCTAGAAACGTCAATACGCAAGCTTTACTTCTACTACTACAGTGTCCTCTCATTATCCGATGGTCCACATACCAGCTTGAAAATGAATTTGTAAAGATACTTAATATATTAACAAATGTTTCAGCAGCAAGTGGGAATCAAACGTCTGACGGCCTATCCGCCGGTGCTTCCCGACCGCAAACTCCGAGGCCTACTCCATCACCAGTAAAAGGTTTGAATTATATTTAAGTAATTATTTCATTAAGTATCATAACAAAATCTGATGATACACTGGTTGCTTCTTCAGACAGCATGTCTCCTTGTTTGTTCCACGATCTTTTCAACAAAAACCTCCTTTAATACTTCTTATCCTCTACAGTCAATGGTAATACTCAAAATAGGTAATTTCTCTCATAGTCGTTAAGGATGTAAGTTTCTTTAATGGACATAACGTAGATTTTAAGTGACTACTTTGGTAGATCAACTTCAAATATCTTTCTCTGCTTTTTACTTTTTATGCAGTCTCTGTAGCCTTGTATAACTTAAGCTTCTCCAGAATCCTCAGCAAAACTAATCAGTGCTTCTTACTTTTACTGTTTCCTTCAACACATATCATACCATTATCAACTCTCTCTCTTACTCTCAATTACTCTCTTAAACGGTCATAATAATGTATTAGAACCCATAGTTTCTTCAATTCACCCTTTATCCCTTATTTCTGGAATTTGATAGTCTTTCTTTATTCCTTATTTCTGGAATTTTATAATTCAAGTTTTTTTTAAATTAATTGAACACATTGACTAAATAGAAACTTTAACGGTAAAGTGGAATATTGCAGCGGAACCTCCCCCCGATCCGGCCACTGCACCAGTCGCACCTAATAAAGAGATGGTGATTGAGATCAACTCGGCGAATGAGAACCTTGGGGTTGTCTTACTTGGCGGGAGCGACACCTTAATTAACGTGAGTTTTTATTGTTTGTCCGCAGTTTCTCCTGATTTACTTTTTTTCTTCAGAGAATCCATTAGCTTTTTCTGTTTCACAGGGCGCTGCTGCGGTCATACTGGATATTTATAAAAACGGAGCAATCGGCAAGGATGGTCGGTTGAAGGTCGGAGACCAAATTCGCGATTGCAACGGCATCGCCATCACCAACAAAATGGCGCACGAAAGAGTTTGTCTGAGCATCAAACAGAAAGCACCCAAGGTTAGTAATGGTGCAACAAGCAGTTGGGAGACGTTCATCCCTTGACTGAGTGAAGATGGTGCTACAAACACACGTTGTCTTGGTTTTGTATTAAAATACCTTAATATATTTCTTTTAAGATGTTACTAGAATTTTCTTTCAAGAATTATTTTGTTAAGTACTATTACCAAGTTTCTTTAAGGGTACTAGAGTTAAAATTATGGTTTAAACCTACTCAGGGTCTATGATACTTATACTATGATATATGTATAATAAAGGCAGTTATTAATATGTTGCAGTTGAAACTAACCGTGTACCGACCGGAACCGATACAGTACGAGGATGTGGAGGTGGAATTGTCGAAGAAGCCGGGCCGCGCGTTGGGGCTGACGTGCATCGCACCCGTGCAAGGCACCGGCGTTTACATCGGCGATCTAGTAAGAATAAATCTACTAACATGTGCTTAAAAAACTTTTTTTCTGAAAGAACAATATGTAATTAAATTACTGGGGTAAACGAGACTTACCATGTATGTTAAAGTGACGAGCACAACACGGTACTGTATCACCCCAATTTAAATCACATAGTTATGAGCAAGCGTACGACTTACCATCAGACGACTGTCCTATTTGTTCTGACTCTTCGTTGAATAAAAAATAATGTTAGTCTATTTAAATGTAAGTCAGTCAGTTTCATAATTACAATATTCCGAATTTTTGTCTATATTGCTTATAGTTTTGGCGGTCTAACAAGGGGTTTGATTTTAAAGAAAGGTTTTGTTTTTCACTTAAAAATTAGTGCTGCTCGTTCAGTCATCACCATTATCAACAGATTAGTCGATAGATGCTGTGAAACGAGTGCTAGAAATAGACATCTTCGCTACTAATCGGTCCTTCTCTTCGAAACGTTTAAAGTTCGTTGTAGTATCGTTATTATCCCGGTCATTTTCGTCTTCAACGTTATTATGATTATCAGCATTATCTTCACCATCTTAAGTATCAATGAATTCTAATAAATAACTAATGGTCTTTAAATACAGATCGTGACTTTCGTTTGCAGCTTCCAGGCACTCCTGCGGAGGTGGACGGCAGGATCCAAAAGGGCGACCTGCTAGTGTCTGTGGACGGTAAGGACTTAACAAGTGCGGACCACGTGGCGGCGGCGACCGCTCTCAAGTTGTGCGCGAACAAAACCGCCATCAAAGTGAAAAGATTTAAAATAATTAGCAAATAATTAATATAATTTATTATGCAAATGGTTTTTACTGTATCTTAGTGAGTAAAGTTTTTTTTTCATCATCAGGTATTTGAGTATTTATTGCGATATGTTATCGCGTCATAATTCATGGCAATGCATAATCGTTTATATTGGTTAGGTGCAAGGTCTATTGTTGATAGACAATATTATTTGTGATAGACATTTTTATGTGCACTTGAGTGTTATTTGCATTTTTTTAATAGTATTATTAATGTTATATGTATATTGTAAACATTTAATCGTATTAAAAAATTGTTTTAATATGTTCTAAAATGTTTCGTACCATTTCAAAATATTTGTATCCAAGAATGTCTTTCTAGTTATGTATTACTATCTATCAAGCGAATGTAGGCATTAACGTCAAGGAAGGAGGTTTCATTTAAGTTTGATTTTTATGAGTACTTACTATGCATTTAAAATACGTTTTAGTGAACGAATAATTGGGAAGAAAGTATAGTATTAAATTTACTCATATATAATATACTTTACACTGCGTAGTAAATAAAAGAGATAATTTTGGTTTGGTGTCAACAAAAAATTGGCTTATCGCTTTATAATACGGAGGTAAATGGGTCGACTCCGAAGCCACATTAGTGGAGTTTTGTTAGTGGTATGCTATGGTTCCCACCAGATAAGCTACCACCCTTATATAATAATTTTGTTGTCATGACAGTATCACTCTGTTCCGGCTGTGGGAAGCTGAGAATTGGAGCATGCTTGACTATCCACAGTCAGATTGTCTCTTTACACCATGTCTTGTGATAGCTTACTTTATATAGAAAAAACTTCTTGGTGTACCTTTTGATATATTATATAATATCAAAATTTAAATAACAAATCTTTTTTATGATCGCATTTATACAGCCTTCTTTATATCACTACTTCTGGGACTTTGTGGAACTAACAGATCTTGTCTCACAAGAAGAAGATTAAGGCTATAATCCAGGTCGCATTACAGTAGATAGTAAAAACGGCTGGTCATATTTATTTCTCTTGAAATTTCAATATGACTTTATGGCTTGTCTATTATTACTATGCAAGACCACAGATAGTATATCTTTTAAGAAACTTTGTTTGTAAAACTATGTATAATTACTGAGGCTGAGGGTAAAAGATCTGTGCTTCAGTGATGCTATTTATTTAAAAAAGGTCAACTAGATAAATGACTTAAATGTTTACAATTAAACTATGATTTAAAACAGAAAAAGTATGACAAAACCAACACTAAAACAATGAAATGATTTCTACTTCATAACATACTTTAATCTCAGACTTATGTATTAAAAGTGAATAGACAATAAGAGTTGTGTTATTCTGACGGCTTTTAATGTAATGACTTAATAGTTGACTTATGCGGTTTTAATTATAGACTAGATGTAGACGCCATGTTTGCCTAGACTCTTACACAATAAAATTACCACTTTTCTTTTTATAGATTTAGTAAAAGCAAGAACAGATAAAGTACTACGACTAGTTTACAAAAATATTCATAAAGTAAGGTTTAATTTGTTAAAAGAAACCTGACCTCACCACCCCATGGTGTGGTAGTTAAAAAGAAAAAGAGGTAAAGTACAGTAAAATAATTTGTTTCTTATTATTTTTCCTGCTTATACAAAACATTTGTATACTGAATGTATTTCTTTGATATGAGTTTAAAAAAAACTTGTTAGATGTAAATTTTTTTAAACTTAAGTTATATACAGTATTGATATATAATAAGGTCTTCACAAATGTTAAATAGGCGTTTGTAGTTTTTCTTTATTCTGCATCATCTTCAAAAAGAAAAATAATGCATAAAGCATATACCACAGGCAACCTGAATACCGAAATATAATTTTGCTTCGACTACATGTTATAATAAGAACAATTATAGTCAATCATAACATAATATAATTACTATGTCATTCAATAAATTCGCCGATTTTTCTATATGATATCAGTTTGTCTCAATAGTGAACTATATTCCATTTCAATCACATACAGTTTATTGAAATTGTTTATTAATTATGAAAAAAAGTACTACACTTGCATCAAAGTAATAATTTGCTTATGCCTATTACTTTCTGTGTATGTTGTCCTTTATTTGGTTGTTGTTTAAATCTAGAAAGGAAAAGATGTTCAAGACAACTATATTACCATTTAACCAATCATGTTATTTATCTGTCATCACAAATTCGTAGAGAAAGATTTTATATTATCCTTATTGTCAAAACTAAATAACAGATGGCGCTAAACCATGTAACTTTATATTTTCAGTGATATTGTATTAACAATCCAAAATATTGAGTTTCGGCTAGTTCTTATGTAAATGTTCGACATAACAGTTCTTCTTTGTCACAGATAATATACATCATCACATCATTATTCATTAAATGGAGTCATTGTCATTTTTATTCGTTTCTGCTTTCCACAACCCTGCAGTCATTTTTTTAATAAAAGCTTTTAAGTTCAAAAGATTCAATGTAATGTTAGATAATAACTTCAGGTCCCTATTTCTAACAATAAACACTTCTGAAATGTATGAAGTAATGTATTTTAAATTTGCCTATGCTATCACATGGTCTAAGTATCAATAAGTATCAACCATCTGTATATAGGCCTTGTTTGTAAACACTAGGAAGCTAGATGCGGCATAATGTTATATATTAATTAAGCATATTATAATAGTAATTGATATAATTCTTAATAAGGAAATAAACGGACAAACAATCGTTTAGCTTTCTGTTTGTAATATTGTTTTATAGAGGTGTTTGTTTTTTTAGTAAAATCACCACATTTTCTCTTAATTAATATGTAACTATACAATAGATATAGAATACATTTCAAATTTTATTATCATTTCAAAAATTACAATTTATCTTTTTATAGTAGAAAGAGATCGCTTGCCTCTTAGGTTCCCTAGTCTATGATAGTACTTAATAAACATAATTTCTTCAGAGATTTTATCTCTAGAAAAACATAATATTAAAATCATTTCCGCAAATATAGTCCTTTAATTTCATCTTTTTTTATTAGGATAAAATAATTAGAAACAATTTATGCCTTAATATTTAATAGTATTTTCGATGTAAGAAAGTGTTTTAAATGAAACCTTCAAACAGTGATTTCATAATATCTGATAAAAATACCAAATTAATTTTAAACAGTCATGGTTAAGTGCCAAAATAGTTCTTATAACAATAAATTATTATATTTTTATCTTCTAACTTACCTAAATATCAAATTTTGTAAATGTTATAGAAATTATTAAAAATTGTTTTTACAGTTTTCTTAACAAGATATAATGCTGTAAACACCAAACTCTGATAATTTGAAATATTAATTGTTTAAAAGAAATATTGTAATAATTACTGCAAGATAGTAGTTATATATTCTTATGTCATTTTTTTTCGGTTGATATTATTTACTTTTACACAATTAAAAAGATTTGTTTATTAGATTCAATCAAAACTTTCAATATTTTCACTGTAGCTTTAATGTTACATTCTTTTGACTAGTATCAATCTTTGTTATGCTTCTTAAAAGCTTTTACGTTTTAAAATAGGATCTAAAATGTCTATACTTTTTTGTAGTATTGTAAATTATGGTCAATTACCTTATTTTAATTGATATTTTGTTCAGATATGAATATTCTGCGACAGCAAACAAGCAGCATTTTGTCGGTAATACTATTGCAGATTTATCTTATGATTAACTTCACTGGGCTGATGATGACAATGATGATGATCTTTACATGAATGCACGCTATTGAGGTGTAATGATACTATTTATTTAATTGGTCATATGCTTTTGTGGCCTAGTTCAGATTGTAATTCTGCCGGCGGAACATTCTTTTTGAAGGCTGCCTATCTTGTTAATTTAGTATGAAATTAACATGTATTTGTAGTATAATGAAAAACGTTAAACACGTTCAGCGTAGCCTTATTCTAAATCAATGTAAAGTGTAAAAAAAAACCTACCGTTTGTAAATAGGTTTAATTCTTTCATGTAGTAAACTTATTAGAAAAAAAAATCCCTCTGCCTTTGCATTGTATAAAGTTATGAAGTACTTCTTATTTATCCAGAGAAAATTAAATATCTTTCCTCTTTAATACATTAGTTGTAGTTATTATTGAAGTTCATAGATAATTCATCTAAAATGTGCCACAGATAATTAAATAATTTCAAATGCGACGTTTTATATATATTTTCTTTTATATAAAAAGTCTTACGGCCATAATACATATGTAAACCTTTGCCTTATGTTTGATAATAATTTTAATATCGTTTTTCGGATTTCATAAGTAGTTAAGTATTATAATTAAGTTAGAAATACGTAGAGAAGTTTATTATTAATATTTGTAGATTAATTTATTGTGATTTGATAGCAATTTCACGATTAAACTGTCACGTTTAGAAGTTATTATTTAATATGTATTGTATGTAATAGTATTCAGCTGTGTACTAACAGTGCAATTTATTTGAAATATAGGTTATACGATACAGTAATATATTATGTGCTTTTTAATCTGTAGTTTAATTTATAGACCTGAAATTGAAAAGAAAATTATTTTTCTTTTTTAGTCTCCATGTTAGGTCATAATTAGAATAGTTTTTTTTTTAAAAATAAAAGTAGGCAAACGGGCGACCAGTGTACGTGAAGTAATTACTGACGACCATTGACAGTCGCAACACTCTGCTAGTTATTTAAACATTCTCAACAAACTCTCTTCCTTCTTCCTACATCCAGTAATTTTTCCGTTCCGTTATTGTTCATTTAGAAGCTCTTCTTACTACTTCTCCAGACAACGCGACTCTACCTCCTTCCTACATCCAGTAAATTTTCCTATTCCATTATTATTAATTTAGAAGAGTATTATCTATGGTTCGTGAGCTATTTACTGTTCCTCGAACTTAAAGGCATGGAACATCAACTCAAAATAAGTTCTTAATTTTTAATATAAGGAAAAACAGGAAGTTTTTTGGGATTATACATATGTATAGTAAACCTTGCCGATATTTTCTTCGACGAGGCGACGAGATTTGCATGGCATTCACCTGATAGTAAGTAATACGCTTGACCATAAGAACGCGGCGCTGATTAAGATGGTAGACACAGCAACGCATTGTAAGTGTCTGTAAGTCTCGTTACTCCAGTAATTTCTTCTTCTTCTTGACGTGCTTCTCCGACTAGCGGAAGTTGGCGGTCAGTTCACCATATTTTGCCCTGTCTCTTGTGAGGCGGCATAGTTGGGCGGCACTCGCAATTCTTATAATAATGTAATTTCTTTAGCATACAGCAATCAACCTTCACACAGTAATGTTTGCACATTAATATCTGACGGTAGAAATAGGAGCTACAGCGGTACTACATACCTAGACAGTCTCCGGCAAGAGACCTACCACCAGTAAAGGAGGTAATTAGTTCTTTGTTATAAAATCAATAGGAATATAATTTTACAACAGTTATAGCTTTTCTCATAAAATTTAATAAAGGAGATTGTAGTTATTTTAGGTATTAAAAAAAAATGTGTATTGCATACATTTATTTTTGATATCTGACTAGAAGTACGAGTTACACTCATACAAATTTGCTCGTATCTTTATTACACATATAATAATAATTATAGTTTAAGGTTAAAAGATAATACATTACAATTAACCGGTGGTAGGTAACAGTTAATTTGGTTATTGTTCGGAAAAATAATAAATTTGTTACAATATACATTTATACTTATGACAAAATCAAATATTTACATAAAAACGCTGATATTACACTACTGCATAAGTACAACTTAATTGATTCATGAACAAATAATAATTTTATAATATAATAATAAAATTTATGCCAGATTGAAATGTGGCAGTGCATCATACATTGCTATATTTTAATAAAAAAATAAATATCGTGATTAATGTGTTAGTAAAATATATAAGTATGATAAAAAAGATATTTTAATGACGTGTCTGCTATAATTTGTGAGAGATTTTTACGATTTTTCTGGTCATCGGTTACCAAACATTTCACCCGTTTTTTATATGGCAACTATAACACATGAATTGGCAACACCACTCAACGGGATAAAAGTGACGTTATTTCAAATTATCCGACAATTTCTACTTTAAATATGCATTTTTTGAGTTATCACTCGAACATAATGAATTTATCTAGTTGTTTAAGTACTATTACTTAATTGGCCTATCAAATCAAAATACATTCTCAGTATGGAATTAAATTTTGAAAGTTTTTCTTCTATAAAAATTGCAAGTATAAATAAAAGTTCCAAGAAATAAAATCTGAAGCATCGCTATTCTTAACAACCGTTCAATACTTTTTATGATAAAAATCAAATTATTTAATAATATCATTAAAAAAATGTTTCGTATGATTGTTATGCGCGTATTTATACATAAGCTTAGTTAGTTGAAAAAGTTATTAAATATCAAGTTTCAACTATTTCTTACCAGAAGCTAAAAATATGTTATAATTTAACTGAAATTAATTGACACTGTACTTAAATTATTTATAAATGTTACAAACTTCATAAATATCCTCTTATTATTATTAAACAGTACTAAAGAAAATTTATAATTACACAATAATTATAACCTTTCGTCAGAACTTTTCCTAATAACTAACGGCTTCAATTTGCTCCTCAGCTTCACCAGCCGCTTGCTAACCTTGACGTTAGAATACGGGTTCCTTAAATCCGGCATCGACTTACTCTCGTGGACCGGAGGCTGTTCCGTAGGTTTTACCGTTCCGTAATACCTTGGCATGCTGAAATCGTTCTCCTGGAACATTATCGCTGTCTTCTGCTTTATGCTCTGCAAGCTAGTCTCGCCTTTATACTCAGAGAGAGAAGGACTATCAGCGAAGAATCTGGGCAAGTTGTTGCTTCTAATGATCGGTGTGTCAGGCAGTTGGCTCAGTTTGAGCTCATGTTCTGCTAGTGACGTCACTCCTACTGTCGACTTGCTCTTCATCAACGGCGGCTTTTCCGGAACTAAATGTTCTGGTATGTTCAGGAATGAAGCGCTTCTGTGTGGTACTCTCGCTAATACCTTGTTAATTTTGTTCGGATCTATACTCTTCAGACTTTCGACTCGGCTTAAATTCGACCTCAGTAGTTTGTTGCCGCTGTCAACTCTGTCTAAAGTTTTCGCACTGTCGCTTCTTTTAATATCGCTCTTTTGTCGCAAAATACCTTTAACACTTTCAACTCTTGGTAGAGTGAGATTAGACGGTAGTTGCATTATTGAAATGGGATCGTATTCGTACACCGGATGGGGGGTAGTCATTTTAGGTTCCCCTCTCAATGTCACTGTGCTCGGTTTGATAACGTCCTGCTTCTTAACCGCTACGCTCATTGTTAATCCCTCTTCGGTATCCTGACTTTTGCTGTCTTCTTCTTCTTCATCTATTTTAAACATATCGTAACTCGCTAGAAGCTCATCTTTGAACATTATCTCGAAATCGGTGACTGGTGAGTCGACTTCATCTTCGAAATAAACCTTTGTTCTGTTCGGTCTGTCTGAGATATAATCAGGCTCTGATTTAGTTTCTATGTCATCTAACGTCTCGTTACTGCCTTTAGATTTTAGCTCGTGGTCTTCTCTAAATATCAGGGATTTAGAGAATACCTGTAATCAAAGGATTTCATCATTTAGGGAAATTTTTAGGAAATGTCATAATTTTTGTTTGGTTTTCAGCTATATTAACAGATTATTATTATTATGTTATTTTATTTTTAAGGACGACTTACGGCTATTAAAATTTTAAAGTAAGTAATAATTAATCTTGCCAAGTAAATTTTACTATCATCAGGCGATAGACGTTTACCGCTGGACATGGCCTCCCCCAACTGTGGGAATTTGGGTTGCGTCCCACCACGCTGACCCAAAGCGGATTGGTGGGGAACAAGTAAACATAATAAACACAAAGTAACAGAAGTTCCTGTACATTGTATTAAAAATGATCAGTTTTGCCTACCTCGTAAATCTTATCGGCGTGAATGGGCAGTTCCTTCACCTCCCTCCCTACCACGGCGGTCGGAGGGAGGTGGTTGTTGTTGTGCGGCTGCTGGGTGACCACGCTGTCCAGGCTGGCCGACATGTTGGTGATACCATTCGCATACACCGAACTGACATTGTCGTCTAAGCTGCAAATGAATATTAAACATCATTATATATCATGACCAAAATTGTTACTTGCTAGTAAAAGGAACGAGTCGCCATGGCAGAATTACAATATTCCGTATTTTTGAACATACTTGAGATTTAAAATATACTTATAATATAATATACATTAAATCAATAGTCTAAAAAACGTTTTTTTTTTAAATTCGAAGCTCAAAGGTCCATCCTCTAAAAGTCCAAAGGTATTGCCGGACAGAAAAATACGGAAAGCGTCGTGTAGCATTGATCAAAATGTATATATTATACAATTCACAGTTTAAGGATATAAACATGATTTGTCTGTGAAAGTTTTTTTATATTAATTAAACATTACTTAAACATGGTCCATGTCCATGTTAAAGTCTATTTATTTAACTATTTTTCGACTAGTAAACGTTTCCAGAATTACTTTAATTAATCGTCCCCCTTCTCTTCTCGCTTATATTTCTTTCCATCTCTTAAACCCTCCCATCTCCCATTCCCTCAGCGTTCTCCTCTTCGTTAAGCAAGCCTAAGGAACCACGCTTTTGACGGATAATAGTGGCCATAGGTCCTAACATCGACCGAAAAAGAAAATACTATATCTCACAAAAGAATCAAGAAGACCTCTCCTATTTTGTATAGCTAAGTCATCTATACATAAATCATTTCGATTCAGTATTTTTAATGATATATAATGCTATCGTTATAATGACTGACAATTTTACTTGATTCAAAGCCACTGTGACTCAGCGGTTGCTCTCTTGCCTACACAGACCTTGGATTGATTGAAGGTCCATAAGAATTTAGTTGGTGTTACGATTTTTATAGTTGTCATGCTTATATTATGAAATTATCACAACAGCAATACTTTTTTTATACCTAAGGAAGCAAATAAGCATACGGCCTGCCTAATAGTAAGCAGTTGCGTAGTCTATAGACGCCTGTAGCCCCAGAGCCACCTCTGTCACCTTATCACGCCCTTTTTAAAAGATTCTATTCTATAAATCCTTGGGAAGACCTCTGCAGGGAGTTCATACCATAACGTGATGATTTTTGGAAGAAATTTTATATGAACCTAGAACATGAAGAACTGTATTCTGTAGCGTCTTGGAAAAACCTCGGCAGGGAGTTCATACCATAACTTGATGGTTTTTCGAAGAAAGTTTCTCTGAAACTGTAACATACGTGACCAATGCAGTTCGCGAGTATGATGATTAACACCTTGTCGATGGCAGACGGTGCGATGGTAAAACGTGGTTATAGACACCGTATGAAGATATTCTTCAGAATACATCTCATATAGATATAATCCTCCGAATATCATCTTATCACGGCTTGATTGTCATTTATCATATAAAATTAAAACCGTTAGCTTATTGTTATAATAAAAACCTTATAATTTATTCTGTGACCAACAATTTCTATAAAACTTAGTTGTCATGGGATTATAGCTAAGTTAGCTTTACATTAAATCTTCAATCCTGATCTTGTATAACACTAATTTCTTCATCTATTATAAAAACGATCGGGAGTGGATGCGAAAAGCTAATGACTGCATTTAGTTGAAGACATTAGGAAAATCCTATGTCCAACAATGGATTAGGAAAGGCTGATGATGATTACTTCATCATTTAATAAACGTCCATTGCTATAGGCATCACTCAATAACACTAATTTGCTTGAATAATATCACAGTTCTATTCAAATGACTGTTTGTTAACTTCAACTTATGTAAACTTGGAAATTACCCATAATACTTATCTAATCTAATAACAAACAAACTAATGCACACCGTCAACATAGTTAATATTCAAATATACTATATTAAAAACAGCATATGATTCGTAATATATATTTATAAGTACCTTTGTTCCTCAGCAGTTAATCTGTCTTAATGAAAAGGTTCATGGTTCGATTCCTTGCTATATATGTGTAGGAATTCATATAGTTGTTAACATACAGCAACAATAGTATTCTGGATTAGTACTGTTTACTAATTTCTTTCAATGCTATCTTTTAACATCATGTGGATAAAAGATAAATTTATAAAACTTACAGAAATGTGTATAAAGTGAAACAGGGAGTTAATTTTGCTCTTTTCTTTTCTTTCCATTATCATAATTTTCAATTTTTTTCCATGGTATTTTTATCTTTTCTCTCTTATTCTTTCATATTTTACTCATTGACAAGGTTAGGAGTTACTTTGTCATTTCATTTTAATTGGTTAAAAATTTAATAATTAACTTAATAAGAAGTGTGAAGTTAAAATGTACTTAGGTGACAATATTCATAACATTTGTATATAACAGGGGGTTTAAGGGATCCCACACAACACCTCACGGGACCCAAGTTAATCTAACCTACTCGTGGTGAAGTATACTAATCAACAAATGAGACCCTAGATCCCCACCAACTCGCATTGGGCCAGCGGGAGATGACCCTAATCTCCCTTAAAGTCGTGATAGCTTAGTGGTTTAGACCCCGGCCTTTCACTCCGAAGGTACCAGGTTCTAATCCGGTCTGCACTAATGAATTTTTCAATCTAAGTGCAGTTAGTATAACACCAACTAATATCACGTGCTTTAAGCCGTCTATAAACTGAATAAAGTATTATATACAGAATACTCTTAAATAAAACCGTTAATGCTATATATAATGTGATCAATTATGAATATACTATGTACCTCCACAATTTAGACACCAAGGAGTCAGGTCCAAAGAGTCCACAAAAGATATTTTTCATATCCTTTTTAATATATAAAACACTGAATGTTCAGTCCGCTGTTGTCACATTACTGAGTAAAAACGGTACAGAACAGGAAAATGTATGAACATACATATTACAGAATTTAGTTTAATATTGAGCAATGCCGTAATTATCTCTTTCAGATAATTTCATGTGTAAGCCATTATAAAAATAACAAATATTATAAAAATAAAAGGTCTGTAACAATTTTATATACATAAACTTTTTAGGTTTTAAAGAATATATCTTATTGTTAATAAAAAGCAAGGTCAAGATTTCGGTACTAGCAACACTTTCAATTTTTATATCTTAA
Source organism: Pachliopta kotzebuea (assembly GCA_018246255.1). Classification (NCBI taxonomy): domain Eukaryota; kingdom Metazoa; phylum Arthropoda; class Insecta; order Lepidoptera; family Papilionidae; genus Pachliopta; species Pachliopta kotzebuea. Next base: position 10,614 of record DWLS01000904.1, on the reverse strand, counting down.
GCTCTCTTTAGTATGGTGTGCTTTATAACTTAGTATATAATTAAGAAACTTACATAAAATGATTTCGAAAAATCTGTAAATTTAAAAGTGAATAACCATCCTGTCCGAAGACAGGAAAAAATGTAGTTTACGAATCAATATGGAAAAGAGCCTAATCAAAGTTCTGAGTATCTTTTATATATCTTCTTATTGTTATGGTCATTTTATGATCAAAACCTTTATAAATATTATGAAATTAAAAAGTATCCAAAAATATAAAAACGAGATCCCTCTTATACTAATCTAGAAGAAACTTAAAATAATATCGTTATATCGGAAAAGTTCAGTCTTAGTAAGTTAAGAAAGAAAGTTTTCAGGAGACTGATGAAAAGGAACTATTTGATATCACATTATTAGTTTGTTTGTATGTATTTATTGATTTATGTATATATTTATTTATGACGATTTATATAGACTTATATTGAGATGTATTTATTTATAGATTTTATACATTTATATATGTAAGCTATAAATAAATTCTGTAAATTTGTTTATATTGAAATTTCATTTCCCACCTCTTAGGTTGCCTGGCAAAGAATGCCCATTGGCATTAAGTTCACTTATTTCATCATAATTTTGGTGTTCTTAATAAACCTTTTAAATAAATATAAAAAAAATTGATAAACAACTGTATAGAAATACATGTTTGTTACTTATCTAAGAACATAATCTTAGTGATTTATTGATAATTCTCGTAAATAAGTCATCATTAAAGGCAATAAAATCCCAGACAACGATTCAGTAATTTGCAGCAACAATATGAGGAAAATCGCGAAGGTGTATTGTGCAATAAACTTACGTATTTACACTATTCATGGTAGCTCGTGATATTTTACTGTAAATCAGTAAATATGTAGTACATAATAATAGATTATACGTACAGAAATATCGTTGTCACAAACGACGTAAATTGGATATGTTTTACTTTATAATAAGATACGATATAATAATGTTTTATCACGAATAAAGATCCTGAAGCTAAAGAAGCTGAAAGTAGACTTAAAAAAATAATAATTAAATACCTTCATCGATGTATTTAGCATGTGGATTGGCAAGTTTAGTATTTTAAATATTACTAGAGAGGGATTTCTAAAGCAGTTTCCTCTTAACTATTTAAAACAGGTGAGAGTGACGTAAACTATATTCTTACCCGACTACCTTAAAAGGAAACTCTACTAAATCGTTAAATTATTAAAGTTATTAAGAAAACTATGTCATTGGTATATTAATATTTACGATCTATTATATCTCTCAATGGTTTATATAATGATCAATATTTTTAAACAGTTAAACTAAAACAAAGATTCGTTTATACTTCAAATGATTTGATCTAAAGTTACAAATATTTTAGATTTAGGTATGATTAAGAACAATTAAATTAAAATTGTTTTTGATAAAAAATTACATGGCTTCGTGGCTAAGCTAGTAACGTAATTTCTGGTTTTGATTTCTTGTGGAATTTAGTGGACTTAGATAAATATTTTCCTGTCGATTAGCTTGCTATCTCACTTACACTATAGATACGCCGCTATAGCAATTGTCTTCTCACAGTTTTAATGGAGTTCATCTAGTTAAGTACCATCGCAGCTCCTATTTCTACCGCCAAATAGTAATGTGTAACATTACTGTGTTCCAGTTTGAAGGGTGCTGTAGTTAATAAAATTACTGGGGTGACAAGATATAACAAATGCCTCAAAGCGACGAACGCAATGTGGTGCTGTGTATTATCTTAACCAGCGCCACACTGTAATGGGCAAGCGTATCACTTACCATCAGGTGAACGTCTTGCTCGTCTTGTCACCTAAAAAATCAATATTTTCTAGACAAGCAGGCTTCACCATATGCAGTCTCATTATTAATTAACATCATGTGATAATAAATAAAAAATATGATAAGAGTTAAGTGAAATCTTAGCGGCGCGGAACAACGCGTTCACATAATGGTAAGTGATACGCTTGCCCATAACAACGCGGTGCTGGCTAAGATGGTATAAACAGCACCACATTCTGTTTATCGCCTTGAGATAGTGTCGTCTCGTTACTAGTAATTTCACTAGCCAAAACCCTTCAAACCAAAACACAGTAATGTTACTGTTTGTTAGCTGCAATAGGAGCTGCGGCATTACCTACCCACCACCAGTATAAGGCAGGTTTTAACGGATTTAAAATGTGATTGAAAGAAAAGCTTGGCTATATCATATTTCGACATGTCTTTAAATAAATTACAATATCCCCTAGTAACTATTCATATATATAAATACATATATATACGCATATATTTGTATGTTTAAAGAAATGGTACTTTATTTCCATTGGCAGGAGACCAAGGCTGTGATCTGCGATTCACTCAAATCGTTCAGCACATATAATAAATCAATGTGCGTGCGCAGTTGTGTACACAATATATAAATACACATATATATATATATGTAGATATTACATACCACTTATGTTTATTTATCATGGGTTATTATTATAATCGTTTAGTATCCTTGATTAGATATAAAGTGAAGTTGATACGTCTCAAGGCACACTTCCGATATATCAAACAGTATACACCTTGTTTTCTGATAATGATACTACAAACAATTTTTATTGTTCATATTATAGCATATTGAATTAACTTAACTAAACTTATAATCCCACATATTGACAATTTGATTTCTGCTTTATCTACATACAGTTTACTTTAGATATTATTGATTACTTTAAGTAATGTTTATACTTACTTGTAAGTGGCGATTTTCTTATCGAAGCAAAATCTCTCCTCGCAGCAGTTCCAGTACATCGTCTCGAGGCAGCTGCGAATGATTATAAAGAAATATATAGGGTAATTACTAGACATAGTAAAGTATTATACAATAGATATATAGATAAACTATTAATATAGCATATATTATAGATTTTATTATAAGTAGCCTACACGGGAAATCGTTCTCTGAAGTTAGCTATATTTCTACGGTGTTATGAGATTTATCATCTTGTTTCCATGCTCCAGATACACCAGCTGAGTATGGATCAAAGGAATGTTTTAATATTTTATTTATTTATTTATTCCAAGCTTTAATAAAAATTAATAACATGTGGTATCCTTTGGGTCCTGAACTAAACACAGCTCGTATCTCAGGACCAAAGCTCATGTACATGTATGTATATGTGAGTTTGTATGCTGCGTATCATCTATAATATTAAACTACAGTTTCTCGGTATGATAAGCTGTATAGTAGATTTTTTAATATAATATAATATAATATACCATCAGATAATAGACTTTACATCTCACATGGTATTGAACACAATTTGACACTCAAAGCTTTTTGAGTAGTCTTTAAATTTTAAGCAGACCCCATCATTTAAGTCTTAGTAATAACTTAATCAAACTTTTTCATTACATATACTTTTTTCACTAAATACAGTACCCTTCAAACTGAAACATAGTAATGTTTGTCGGCTGCAATAGGAGCTGCGGTGGTACCTACCTAGACGGTCTCCGGCAATAGTAACCTACCAGTAATAAACGTAGTAATTTGTGTTATATTATTGACAATTTTGTATTGACTATGATTTAGTCAGTGTGTGTTCGAATTTCGTTGTGATCACGCCCTGGTCTGGTAAGGCTGACCAAAATGAAAATTGGCCATAATATTGAGGTATGGAATTAGTTCTCAGTCATATCCAACTCCTGTCGGCCAACCGAAAGCGGTGCCGAGTCACTAAGCATCATAACTAATGATTAGTTAATCTGCTAACAACACTTTTAACATTATTCTTATAACGTTCTTATTTAAACGACAATGTCCGTCTGTCCGTTCAATCTCGAGAACTGTAAGCAGTAGGAGCTCCTGCTGAAATTTGTCATACAGACAGATCTCGCTTAGATAAGATCAGAGCCGTTGGAATTTTGTTGGTATGTGGTCGAGTTCCCGAGTTGTGGGTGCACAAAGTTTCAGAATTTTGTATAGGCCACTTGTTATTCTTATACAAATATGTTCCTCGTACAAAAATTACTATTTATATGTATTTCCGGCATAACCTCCCAAACCGAAGTTAGACCAAGTCACCAAGTATCTTAACGGTGCATATTTTTGAAATCTTTATTCAAGTAAAAGTGTTTCTCGACACAATATATAATTTTTTATGTACTTCCGGTTCTGGTCAACCAACCGGAAGTTAGTAAAAAATCTGTATATCTATATAGATCCGATATAGACATATCGCAAAATTGATAGTGAGAGAAACGACGTTACTCAGACGTTTATTATCTTATACATTCGTCGAAACTTGAAATATCAATGTCATACTGTCAATGAGAAGTTGGAAAAGCAAAAACTCTGAGAAACAAAATACTTTTACAGTTTACGAATGAAGATGAAAAATATTGAATAGGTAAGAATAATGTGAAAACGTCTTACATTTTTCCTCATTTATCTTGACACTCGAGATTAGTTATCGTGATCGAATTCGGAAATTTTGTTTGGTGACGTGACAGTGATGGAGCTCTGAGTTTTAGCAAACCTACTTTATTTATTAGATAAAACGACATGACGAGGCGTTCACTTGATAGTAAGTGAAACTTGTTAAGATGGTATACACACTACATTGCTCTCGTCACCTTGAGACGTAGTGTTTAGTCTAGTTACCTCAGTAATTTTACTAGCATAGCCCTTCAACTCGTACACAGTAATGTTTGCACACTTAGGCAGTCTCCGGCGATAGAGACCTGTCACCAGTAAACCTATTTCAGAAAACCTAGAGCTATTTTAAATAGGTAATTTTTACTAGTAACTAGTGATATTAATAGGAATATTTGTTATCTTAATAATCATAACATTTTTGGTGTTACTTTTTTATAAGAGTAAAACGAAGGTTATTTTGTTTTTTTTTTACACTTATCAAAGTATATGTATTATTGCTATACATATTAGTATAGGAGCTTAAAATTTTTTACTGAACTTCCGCTTGTTTTTTCTCGTTCCCCTTACAAAATGAGACAGGGATTTTATTTATTTATTTGCTCTTTTCTTTTATTTTCTCTATTTTACTTACGATATATTTATTTTTTGTGCGCAGTAAGAAACCTACATAACTTTGCCTTTTTGAAAGTTTGGCAAAAGGAATAAGGCATATCCGAAGACACTCTTCACTCGCACATAAGTTAGATCTGTTCATAACTTTAACCACAAGAATATTCTCTTTAAGTAAATAATAGTAAGTTGTAAGTAAGTAGTCGTATTATATAATTTGAGAGCTTTTTTTAACATAATTGATTTAATCTAAACATTAGACCACTGCTGAATAGCAGCAATAGTAGAAGGTATAAAGAAATAAATAGTGATGAAAGAATGATAAAAGAAGAATGAACAACCGAGAGAACGAAGGAAATGGAATGTTAGAAAATAGACGAAGCAAGAAAAAACTAAATTATGTAAACGATCCATGATCCAAAACTTGATGCGAAGCTTTAAGAAAATAAATAATATAAATCACTAAAGCACACATAAAAGATATTAATTTAATCTATTTTTTTAATACGTAAATATTTACAAACATACTAATAAAGGATGGAAAACAAACATATTTATGCTGTAAATATGTATATATATACGGAGCTTGTTTCTTAAGCAATTACTTTTGATCGGCATCTTAACTATCATTATAATATTATTTGTTAGGTTACAAATTTAAGACGTAGTAATTCTTACTGCAGCTTAGTAAGGTGCATATTATATAAAAAATACAAGAAGTTGATTGTAGATCTCTCTTGAAGCATACTTTCTAGGGAAGTACCAGTAGCTCACATTATAGCCAACAAATAGTACTATGCAAACATTACTGTGTTCCGGTTTTAACAGTGCTGTAGTTAATAAAATTACTAGGGCAACGAGACTTAATACACTTATACCTCAAGGCGAAGGCATCATCATCATTACCTATTCAAAAAATTTATTTAAATATTGTTGCTTCTTAATCCACTATTATAATAAACTGAGAATAAACTAGTCGGGGAATCGGAGTTCGAGTAGCTAATGAAATTACTGTATGCTAGTGAAATTACTGGGGTAACGAGAGTTAACACTTTACGTCACAAGGTGATGAGTACAATGTGATATGTACCATTTTAACCAACGCCACATTATTAGGCAAGTGTATCACCATCAGGTGAATACCTTGTTTATAGCTATTGAATCGGTGTGAATATCTTTGATTGAGATATGTCCTCTATCAGATGATGATGAGTAAATAGTCATAGTAATAAAAAAACGTTTTTTTCTTCTATTGACTTAACCAATTTTATTTAAAATTTCACATTTTGTTATGACATAGATTGTAACAGCAGGTTACACCTGTTATGTTAATCGCAACATCGCCTCAAATCATTTATAGTGTAAACTCTTTATAACATTATTCTTTATAACGATAAACTCTCTATAAATTATAAAGATAACAATTCGGTTTACCTTAAAACAAATACATTGATACACTTTTTATAGCGTAACAGACTTTCTCTATTACGAAATGTTTTTATATTTACAGACAGAGAATCGTCATTATCGGTGTTATTGTTTGTGTTATCTTAGCACGTTACGAATAACGACGACTAAACCTTTGTGGTCTTACACTTCTGTTAAGTTTATGTTAAATAAATTCTATACTTAGTGTCGAAAAGTAAGGAAAAACTGAATGATGATGAAGATGATCAAGATGGTTCTAAACCAACACAAACTATTCAACAAGCGCTTGATGCCGCTAATAGAAAATGTTTCATTGTTTAATTAAAAAGATTCCATCACATATCTAGAGATGGATATAATACATAAGAAAATACAAAACAAGTACAAAGCAACAAACGTCACACAAAGTTAAGTGAATGTATTAATTTTATCAATAATATACACATTAAAGATTATTGTTAATTCGGTTATATATCTTTACTCTATGTAACGTTAACTCTTTATAACGATACCAAAATGTTCGCTTCAGTTTCGTTCAGAATTTATTTATACTAAATTACCACAGTAATATTACTAGTTACATAGCCCAAAACACAGTTTTCATACTACTGTTTAGTGCTAACTGTTTAGCAACACCTACCACCAGTGTGTATTTATATATTAACATCACCATCCGCTGGACTTCTCTGAGCTGGCGGTAGGTAGTTGTTACCAGAGACTGTCTAGGTAGGTACCAGCAGTTCCTATTGCAGCCGATAAACAGTACTGTGCAAATATTACTGTGTGTATTTGAAGGGTATACTAGAGAAATTACTGTGGTAACGAGACTTGATACTTAACGTCACAAGGCGACGAGCGAAATGTATACTAATTTAACCAGTGCCTTCTAACCAGGCGTATCACTTACTATCAGGTGAACGCCTTGTTACTACGTCGATATTAACTAGTTGATAATAATAATTGATTATACTCACTACTGGCATGATTTGCAAAAGTTGAGCAGCATTTTTGTTTGTTCACATTATAACTGGTGGATGGGCGGTCTCCCAACTTAGTTTTCAACTTAATTTCTGGAAGAACAAAAGTTATTCACATTAGTCACATAAAATAAATCAGTGCTATAATTATTTATCCGTCGACACAAGGTGTTCACCTGATAGTAAGTGATACACTTGTTCATCATTGGGTTAAGATTGTAAACACAGCACCATATTGTGGTAAATAATTTACTTATTTTCCTTTTAATCCTTACTGGTTATACATATACAATACTTTAATAATATATCTATAATGTCTTTACTACATATTATATCACTAATGATATTTTTTTTCTATAATTTCTTTACTCTGATATTATTCAGGGCTTAATAAACTTTTATTTACATCATTTAATACTTATACTAAAGTAAAGAAAATCTAAGCGAAATAATAATGTCGCATAATAAAGAAGTACTTTTAAAATTTAAGAGAAAGATTACACAGGATGCTGTTAAAAGAAACAAAAATAATTAGCAGGTATCATATTTATCGGCTTATGCTATTAGTAGATAAAAATTATAAAAACAAACAAGTATTTTATAAGCAAACAAGGTCTCCGACTATAGTCCGAGGAATAAAAGAGCATATCGAAATAAATAAAAAAAAAAACACTTATACTATCTTATCATCTACTATAAAACCTGCACATACACATATGTATATAGTCACATATATGTTCGTATTTCTATTATGTACTACAGTACATATCCTTTGATAATATATAATAAACTTATTTCTAACTAATTTACTTTTTATTAAGTCATTCAAACTATCAGTATGTATTCTTAGCCCTGTTTCCTGTTCAAATTGATACAGTAACATCCTATGAATAGAACAGTCCGTTAGTGAGGAACCGTTTCCTCAGCAGTATCATCACATACACACGATGGTCTCTCCCTACTCTTGAAGCGGTTCAAGTATTTTACTAATGATATTACTGTTTACTACTTCTCTTATCTACATTTCTAAATAATATATTTCTTTTGAATTCATTTTGAATTCAGAGGTCTAGGTTGTATGAGATCTTATAACCTGATAATGACCGATGGGCGAAAAATCTCCAAATTGCTTCACTTAGATTTGCTTTAAATATTAAAAGAACTATATATAAACTAATAAAGTGGACTGATACTTTAAAATGTTCATCATCATCAATCTGCAGCAGTCCAATATTGGACGTAAACTTCTTCCAAGAATGTTTTTAAGTGGGATGTAATTGTTAAATAAATGCGACTTATTCAATTTGGTGCGTGTTGTGGGACAATTGAAAGAAAATACCATTATCATTGTATGCAAATTACGGCCTTTAGATTGAACGGTGCCGAATGCGGAGCGAGGACTTTTGGACGGCATTTGGGTACGGACAAGGTTCGATCCCCGGAGGCCGATGTGTCGTACTTACAATGAGAACCTATCAGACGGTTGTAACATTCGTCTTGCGTTAAGGAAAACTAAATTACCAAGTTCAGCTTCACGCGTAAATTTCTTAGTTGAATTTCAGAGCTATATTATAGGACCAAAGCCAACCTCACCTGCTTGTGGTGCACACTGCTAATCAAAAAGGCTCTGGTACCCTCCAACCAACATTGGGCCAGCGTGGTGGAAGACGGCTCAAATTCCCCCACAGTTGGGGGAGGCCTATCTCTAGCAGTCGACGTCTATCCGATGGTGAAGACGCAGTTCAGTATGAATGAATTCATGATGAAATGACGCAGTGGAAGATCCCCCACGAGGTGGAAACCGCAAACAGCACAGGACAGATTGGAGTATAGATCTTTGAAGGCAGCCTGCCCGGGAAAAGGTGATTATCGGTTAAGGATGATGGATGACGGTTTTTGTATCCTCATATAGGTATTGTAACATTATATTTACCATATTAGAACTGTAGTTTCTGACCTACACACACATTTATTTGGCATATTTCACTCAATTGTCGGAGATAGTTTCTGTTTCAGGTTGAAATGGTGATAATGAGTTCAAAATTGTAGTTGTTGTTACAATTTTACTTACAGGACGGAACAGGCCGGGACAGGAGCGGACGAACGATTTGTATTTGAATACAAATTACGACAGACAGCAACAAGTACAAAAAACAAAATACTAGAAGCCTGAATGTGTCACAGTATGTGTGCAAAAAGGAACCCACACAGCAGTTTTCAGTGAGCCCTGTGTTTAGTAATCAAACTAAAACTAGAGTCTAAAAACTAAACTAAAGTATAACTCATCTATTTTACGGATAAACGAATAACCTTCCAATTAAATTATCATTAATGCGTAATTAGCATTTAATTGGAATTTCAAATTGAGGAAAACTCTAGACTTAAAAAGATGCAAAATATACCTAACTGTTATATGAAAGTATGTAGTAAGGCGTTCACCTGATGGTAAATGATACACTTGCCCATAATGTGGCGCTGGTTAAGATGGTATGAACACCACCACATTGTGCTCGTGATGAGACGTAAAGTATTGTCTCGTTACCCCAGTAATACCACTAGCATACTTCTTCTTTTAAAGTCGTATTTCCTCACGATTGAGGGTCGTAGTCATCACATACACACGACGACTTCCTTGTCAGTTATAATGTAGTGGTGTTGCCATTGACTTCTCCATTCCACATAGAGGAGACTGCGGATGATCATCACATAGATATTGTTTCCTCACGATGTTCTCCTTCACTGTCAGAGCACGTGATATTAGCTGGTGATATACTAACTGCATATAAATTGGAATATTCATTGGCGCAGGCCGGATTCGAATCCGGTACCTTGGAAAGCCGGCGTTCAAGTCACTTGGCTACCATGACTTTACACTACCATACAGCACCCTTCAAAAAGTAATAGAAATAGGAGCTCCGGTACCTAGACGGTCTCTGGCAAGAAACCTATCAACATACTTAAACCTAGGATTAGTTTAATACTATTTCCACATACCCATTTTTTATTTGGTTCCCATACTTTTTTCATTTCGATTTTTCATTTTTTCTTTCGTACACATCTAATTTTTGGCTGTTTTTGTTCCTTTATCAAATATTGTATTTTTGTTTAGATTACTTTTATGTTCTAATGATTCTTGTTTGTATGTTT
>DWLS01000903.1:0-25447 GCA_018246255.1 Pachliopta kotzebuea | reverse complement strand
TTGATCGATTGTTTGACTTATTTAACTAAAGTGATTCTTTTTAAATGTCGCGAATCATGTATCGCGCCGATATATATTATGTTACCAGTAATTCGTTCCTCTCTAGTGTAATCAAATCAGAAAGTTTATCATCATTCATACATCTCAGTATCGTCGGAGTATTTAATTATGATTACAGTGGGACTGTTTGCCCACAGCAGGATGCGTTGTTTATACTCTAATAAATGCTTAATAAGTACAGATTGCAATCTATGTGATTATTTATGTATTTCTTGTGTTCGTGGGTGGTGGTGTTTGTGGTCAGGCCCGCAGGGGTGCCGGCGGTGGCGGAGCCCCGTCCGAGCGCAACTGCCGCAGCGTGCGCCTGCAGGAGACTCGCCTCGAGCCCAGCCGTGGGAAGCCCAATATACGCTCCACCTTCACAGGGCGCTCGCGTCTGTGGACAACGATATCAAGCTTAGCTGTCTCCGTGGTGCAATGGCTAAGACCTAACCCAATAATCCCGGGTTCAATTCCAAATAAACATATAATTGAGCCGCTTATTTTGAAAGTGGCCTAACTCCATTTATCTTCAAAACGAGATATTGAAAGTTTTGCGTTTCAATGAATTTAATACGTATAAGATACAAAGGAGTCATACCGCTTAAGCGTATCTAAGGGTGTTAAATTTAAAGTTCCTGTTAAAATAGTGGCAATTACTAAGTAAATAACGCACGTTTTCTTATCAAGAATGGAGTTGGGCCACTTTCGAAATTAACAGCCAGATTCATTATAAAATTTGAAGGTGCCCAAGTCCATTCAACATAAGATGTTTCAAATTGAAAAAAAAAGAATACGGAATTTGTATTGCATATGTTGAAAACACTTCGGAAACATAATTTATGCTTTTCAAAAAAATTTTTTAATTACAGAACATAGAAAATTACAAACATAAATTTATTACAAAACAATTTACTATTCATCTACATTATGTGCGTGTGAAAGGGATTTGAAAAAATCATGATGTTCTGAAGGTTATGTATCGTAATAGGTCAATCATGTCCTTAAATTTTGCTATTGTAACTTGCCTAATATTTTTATACAAAGGTGCCAATACAATATTTCCGAACCTTTTTGGTCTACCCCGTGTGCTAATAAATTCAGAACTCTAAAATTTTCATTTTCATTCATGGATGTCTTATAAAAAAATTTATATGGTTCATTTCTGACGAAACGCATCCAACATAATATTCTTAAGCAGTTTACTGATTCTCCATCAGAATTTTTTACTGTTTTAAAAATTGTGTTTTCTAATAATTTTGTCGATACCTTCCTGTCTCATTTCATTCCCTTCCGACACTTTTTAATAATCTTGTAATAATCTTGGGGAACGTATAGTAAATTATTTTTTGTTAATGCCATTTCTACCACGGCAAAATCTCTATCATTTGGTAAAAACGAATGTTGTTTAGAATATACATATTGCGTTTGTAATAAGCTACTGAGGTAATCAGCTTGGGATACGGTAATGCTTTTTGTAAGTCGAACGAGAAAGCAAGATAAATAATCCGAATTACGTGATACTTGTTCCTGAGCTTGTTTTACTGAATTTCTAGCTGATTCTGCTAGTCTTTTTATTTTATAAATGTAGTTAGGCCACCCTCAAACTACACGGCCCAGTTATTCAATTAATTCGGAAAACTTATGTGTAAAAAATGTATCGTATTTTCTCTCAATATAAGCAATCTGAAGTGCGTCACTGATAAATAACATGAAGTTGTACATGGTAACCGGCAGAAAATTGAAAAACGGAGTAAGGTCACTTTCAAAATAAACGGCTCAATTATTTATACCAGGACCAACACTTGTTTAGGAACTTGCCTGAAGAACATGTGGTGCTCAACGCTGCAGCGCCACAGTTTCTTGCAGGCCCTGGTGCTCGGCAGCCGGAAGCTTACACTAGTCTCGTACTCGTCGAACTCGTTCGCGCGCAACTTGAGCGTGAAGACGCGCTTGTTGTAGCTGATCTTGATTATCATCGCCCACGGGAACCGATTCATCTGCACTCTGGAACCGGGGACGAGGGAATATATCTCTGTCACTACCGCTGATGACCGTTTAGATAAAATTACTGATTAACTACGACATACTGATCTGCAGAGTAATAAACTATACGAGGTTCCAGGATGTCGGTGAAGAGGAGGAGATGCTCACCCATCCCTGAGCACGGAGAGCCCGCGCGCGCACACCGCCAGCGCGATGTCCACACCCTCGCTGTCCTGAGCTGGATGCAGCTCCGCACCGTACAGCGGCAGCTTCTTCGCATTCTCCAGGTAGTTCAGCTCCGCCTCCGCTGGGGTCTGACCTCTGAAACAGCAAATATAGCAGGATCGATCGGTGTGCAGTTGAACCATGAGCACTAGCAAACGGAGGAGCATCCGTCGTCACTTCTCCATATAAACCATTAACGCCTGATTGTTTCTGAATACTTACTTGTGTTTCCTGTAGAGCTCGTCGACCTTCTCGCGCAGGTCCTCGGTGAGCGCGTGGGGTGGTGCTGCGCGGTGCGCGGCCAGTAGGGCTCCGCTGACGCACCCCCCGCGGTCCCCGCGCTCCGCCTGCAGCGCGTACGAAGCGAGCAGGGCTTGCGTGATGCACGAGCAGCTCAGCCGACCTGCAGGGGAAACCTCCACTCTTTACCTGACTCCTCCACTTTCACACTGCAAACCCTCTCAACTTGAAGAATAATTAACCTAGCGACAACAGGAGCCGAGATCGAGCTTGGCGGAAAGATCAGTGTAGGCAGCATCGCCTCTCTGATGAGTGACGACAACAGTCGCCCCATCTTCATCAGGTACGCCAGGGAAGTTGTCGGAAAAGTCATAGAGATGTAACAAAACCGCAACTGATTAAGGCGAGGAAAAATGTAAAAGAAATAGAGAACAAATTATAAACAGATGTAAAATTGTAAACTGTAAATGGAAAATAATAAAATAAAGTACACTAGATAAGTAAGTAAGAAGTAAAAATGTAAAGAAAGTTAAAAATAGAAAATGTAAAAGAAATATGGAAATAAGACAAAATTCTGTTTTAAATTTGTAAAGATGATTATGAAGCGGTTTTTGGAGTGAGAGGCGATGCATAAAAGAGAAAAGAAAAGTATGGAAGAAAGGTATTGTAGAGTGAAAGGAAGATATTCGGGAAAGTAGGAAATAAATAAAGAAAGAAATACAATAAATAAAAGAAACCCACAGACCCTTGCCCACAACACGAAGGGGAACGAGAATAAAAAAAAAACCTAGCGTCCAGGTCATAACTGTCCCATCGGCCGACAGTCCTTCGAGTGACCTTAGTTATTCTGCGGATCTCCGCATTTCTGATACTCCGAGCCGACCTCTGCATTGCTCTCTGGGTGACTGAGCCTCTTTATAAGGTCCATTGTAAATGACTACGTCTTAGTTCCGTCATACTTTAGTCATCAGCCCAAAGACACCGTGTCATTGTATTGTCGCGTGCTCACCATCGATCAGGTCGCGGCGCACGGCCAGCCCAAGCTGGTACCTGGTGTTGTCGTCGCTCAGCTCCGACGGCTCCGGCGGATAGAACTTGACCACGAATCGCACCTCCCACGGCTCGTCTGCGGATTGTCATTAGAACGTACCATTTGAAAGAACTAATGAACTCCTCAATAATACAATACATCATCATCAGTACAACCGATAGACGACCACTGCTGGATATACAATTAATAATAATATATTATTGAAGTGTTGTCACATACTCCTGAATGTCTTGGAGAGCCGCCGGTCCAGGTTCAGCCAGACGCGTGTGTCGCCGCGCTGCGTGTGCAGGAACCCGAAGTAGTCTCTCTCTGTGATGTCCAGGTCGTCGCAAACACGCTCCAGCAGCACCGAGCCGCGAGCCTTGCGCTGAAACCATCACAGCATCACATTAAGTACACTCTTTAGGACAAGTTGTGGCTGATCTTGTGTCTTCAAGGGGAAGAGGTTTTTGAGGGAGATCTAACCAGCAGAACCGTCTGCGTGATGAAGGTGATTTAGTCAATGATGAGTGTATAAAGAGCCCCAAATTACACCTCACGATATCCAAACCAAGATCACCTGCTTGCAGCTTGTTGCTCAATAACGAGGCTTCGGTTCCTTACCAATTAGCATTGAGCCAGCGTGGTGAGATAACCCAAATCTTCCCGCTATTGGGATGCTAATGTCCAGCAGTGGAGGTCTATCGGCTGATGAAGTAGTGAATAATGAATACTTAAGTCTATTTTATGTATGATTGTTTTAACGTACGTTAACGTCGACGCTGATATGCTCTCCATCCATGAGCTCGACGCGCACCCGCCGACTGTCCCCGTGGCGCACCTCCATGCCGTCCTCCGAGCCTGGACCGGAGCCCGCCAGCCGGCGCAGGCTCTCGCGCATTATACCACCTGGACATCAAGCCACGTACACATTAGCTTCTTTATGAAGACCCTGGACACTCGTAATTCTACAGTTAGAAGAGAGGAGAGTTAAATAACCGCCGTGTTTGTCTAACGCCGTTCCTCTCACTATCAATTTTGCGATATATCTATATATAGATATATATTTATTTTATTTAAAAACTTTATATGCACACATAGAGATACAAAAAGGGGGACTTAATGCCAAAAGGCATTCTCTCCTAGTCTACCTTAAAATTGAGCAGAGAACTTAAGTAGGAATGCAGCAGCGAGTTAAAACTAACATAATAGTTATTAAATTTTGTTATACTTAATAAATATACTACTATTATAATAAGAGTAATGAATTGGTGAATACAGACAAAAGGATATTTACTGTGAGAAAAGTCAAGAAATAAATAAAATATACATACAGTGTAAATAAATACATGCATTCATGATAATGATAGCTGACATGGACTCCAAGAATGGAACAGAGGATATGTTATGAGGTGTAATATTCCTACAATATTCGCTTGAAGGAAGCCTTAGTGCTCCCCGAATACTAGGTGGGAGTTCGTTCCACAGTCTTACAGATTGAGCAGTGAAGGAATTGTACAGGAAATTGGATTGATTGTGGAGATCGGAACTAGCTGTAGTCCGAAGACAGCGTTCGTGGGAATGACCCTGGAACTCAAATCTACATTTTAAAATTCAGGGGTAAATGGATCGAATAGAATTGAATACAAAATACAGAGTATATATAGGTATACAGATTGTGGACAACTTCCGGTATGTCGGCCGGAACCGGAAATACATAATATAAAATATTTTTTGAAGAGTTTCACTTTTACTTTAATAAAGACATCAAAATATTCACTGTTACTGTTAACACGTTGGCTGCTGATAAGAAAAACGCGTTTTCCCATTCAAGCCACGTCGGTCAGTGCTCGTCGACATCTAGACTTTCCATTTGGGCCGCGTCGGTCTTAGGTCACCGCATTTTAGGGGTGCTTTCAACCCCACTCTTACTGGTCGTAAAGTAATAAATAAAAGTTATCAAACTAAATCCAAAATTCATTGACCCGCATTGCTCTCCAGTTACCCAAATGAAGTTGGTTTTTAGAAAACTTAAAGGACTTAAAGAATTAAATATCAATTACACAGAATTGGAAATTTTCTTCGAGAATTAAATTTTTTTTAATAAAAAAATAGTAATATTAAAATTCACTTTTGATAATGTAATAATAAAGATAAAATAGGCAACATTTTAGTACAACGATCATCATATTTAGACAATTCGCTCTCGATCAGCACTGACCGCGTTGGCATTGAGCGTGTTAAGGTACGCGATGGACTTTTGATCCCACTTCCGGTTGTACGGTTATACCGGAAGTACATATAAATAGTAACTTTTATACGAGGAAGTTATTTATATAAAAATGATGTCGAACATATGCATAGTTATGGTGCTTAGTGACTTCCAACACCATTTCCGGTTGTACGGTTATACCGGAAGTACATATAAATGGTAACTTTTATATAAGGAACATATTTGTATAAGAATAATGTCGAAAATATGCACAGTTATGGTACTTCGTCACTTCCGGCACCACTTCCGTTTTGCCGACCGGAACCGGATATAACTGAGAACCATCTCCATACCCAGCTCAATATTAATGCCAAGTTTCATTTTGGTCGGCCTCACTTTTTGGCCAGAGCGCGACCAAAACGACTTTCGGACACACACATTTGACTAAATGACAACCTTCTTTTTGGTGGTGGTAAAGTTATACCGCGACCTCTATAAAGTGAGTCGCTTATAGAACAGGAGCGATGACCTCAAGAGGCTGGTCATCAGTCGTCAGAGGTCACGCGTCATCGATTAGGAAGCAGTAGCTGGACTCGCTTCAGTAGTTCCACTCACTGCTCCCAACTGCTCAAACCAATGACACGAGTGAGACGTTCACTTGATAACAAGTGATAAGCTTCCCCCAAATGAAGTACTAGTAAGATTGTATACACACCACATTGCGCTTGCATTGAGAAGTAAGATGTTTTTTATTTTATTTCTCTTACTACCGCTAAGTGTTACGTGGATTTTATTTAGGCTTTTCTTTAATTTTTTCTTTCCTACCTTTCCGATGTAAGATGTTAAGTCTTCTTACCCCAGTAATTTCATCAGCTACAGTATCAAACCTAAAAAAAGTAACGCATAATACTCTTTTTCAGACAGAAATAAGAAGAATATAGAAGAAATATTCTTATCAATTCGACCCTCAATCTCTAATGGAGCAAGAAAATTCAGTTTGATTTAAATATGATTGAGTAGAACGTAGTAAGGTGTTTGGATACGAAAAGACCTTGACGGATAAATCTTCTGAACCTATTAGTAACTATCCTAGATGCTGGAGATCTGTATCTGGCTCCGTGCCCGTTGGAAACCAACCTTCGATTCTCGAACTAAATCGAATCTGTTGCTCAGTAAAGTATTTACTATGCACCATATTTTCATTTCTTATCTAATGATATACAGTACATCTGGTTAACTCTTAAAATCTTACCGCTAGAAAGTATAACCTCAAATTATCTACCTGGTTATACTTACTTCCTTACTCTGCCCAAATTTACAATCAAATGCAAAAGCCGGATAATAATTGATATTAAGGTTGAGTCTGATTGTCCTAAACAACGTCTACTATTTGTAATCTTGTAATGTTACTGTTGCACAGTAAATATGGATGCAATTAAGAGAGCATTCAACGAGATAAGCCATTTTATGGTTTAGATTTTATTAGCTTCTTATTGTACAATATGTATCGGGGATGGGCTTTAGGACATCTTGCTTATGTCTTCTCTTTCTATTCACTTCTTCTCTTCTGAATACTACTCCCATATCATTATTTTTAAGGAGAAGAACAGAGTAATAATCAGGGGACGGATAGTAAGAACCTGCTGTCTTTGTCCAGGTTTGAATCGCAACATAGTGTATTACTGAAGTACAGATAATTCTAATTGATTGAGTGTGTGTGGTGATGTGGTGATGGGTTTCCGAAGTAGCACCACTTTGTGAATGGGGTCAAGAGCAGTTCCCGATGGTAGCGATCTGGCAGATAGTCAATCGCTCCAACATCTTTACGTCTCCCAGTTTATTGGCAACCTGTTCCCAATTCGATGCGCTATTTGCAGCGTTTGAGTTTAACTGCCGCCGCGGCGCCGTCGCTCGCCACTCGTCTTTTAATGGTATAAGTGGTGAAGTATAATAGTAAATATTTACTAAACTCATCTAAATACTTAAATATTTAATTTTTTCCATTTAAACTTTATTGATACACAAAATTAGTGTCCAAAACGCGGAGTTAATGCCTACGAATGATGTGGCAGGTGAAGTGTGAAGGTTAGATTTAAAACATATAGATAATTATATATAGATCTAAGACATGAACATACTCTCACTAGCATCACCTCTTTTATGAGTCTTCACTCATCAGAAAAGCGACCTTAGTCACCAAACATTCTAAAGCATTGTAAAAAGGTGATTAACAAACACTACACGGACTAACCTAAAATCTGACAAAACAAGAATTGGAAACAAAGAAAGAAAAAGTATATAAGTAATAATAAAGAATTTAAGTGAATTGTAACTAGAGTAAGTTAAAAATAATAGTCTACATTTATTAAACAATATACTAGAAGGGAATGGAATGAAGTAAAGTATGGAAAGAGATAGAATCAATGAGAGAAGTGGAACCCTAAGAGGAAATAGGAAGAATAACGAAAAGACAGTATAAACTCCTTGGACCAAAACAACCAAAGGAGGAAACGAGCAATTTAAAAAAAAAACTACTCTTAACATCAATCTGCCGTTTGCCATAAACAGGATGATTGAGTTCTTTATCATATTTGATGGTAAAGGTCGCCGGAGACCGTCTAGGTAGTTACCACTGCAACTGGAAATTATCACTATGTAACATGTTACTGTGTATACTGAAGATATGCTAATGAAATTACTGAGGTAACGAGACTTAGTAAAGTGGTGGTAAGGTTTTAATTTAACTCGCTACTACATATATTACTGGTGGTTGACCTAGATTAAAGGAAACCCTCAGGTAGATACCACCGCAGCTGATACGTACTGTGCAAACATTAACCTGTTCCGGTTTGAAAGGAGTAAGCTGGTGAAATTACTGGGGTAACGAGACTTAACACCTTATGTAGTGCGAGAACAATGTGATGGTGTTTATACCTAACCATAAGGTGAAAGCCTTACTCATATCACTGCGTCCATAGAAATAGTATATATACTTACACATTCTAAACACTATCACAAATACTTAGAACCAGTGTCCTACTAATATCTTCTCTTTCTAGGTGAGGAATGGGATGTCGATTTGCTAATTTAATAACAGACTGATGATGTATATAACTATGTTAACAACGTTTTGTATTTATTAACTTTACTACTAGTAGAGTATACTGTATTAGTAATTAAACTGTATGCCAGTAAGAGAGTATGTTTACTGGATGAGAGAGGACGTCCGGCCGCACACCGCCCCAACTCACACTGAGCTGGTGCCGGCTCCGTGAGGAGAAGGCGGGACCTCGCCCTGGTGCTGGTCACCAGGGCTGCTCACACAACACTTATGTTATATTTATATGAACAAAGTTTGGTATAGCAGTTATAATAATTACTGCTGTTAAAATTTTTGCTACAAACCGTCTATGTAGGTATCACCGCAGCTCCTATTCCTACCGCCAAATAGTAATGTGTAAACATTACTGTGTTTACTGAAAGGTGATGTTTGATAGTGAAATTACTGCGGTAACGAGGTTTAACACATCTCAAGGTAAGTGGTGCTGTGTGCATCTTGACCATCATCACGTTACTATCAGAGAACGCATTGCTCGTCTCATTGTCTGATCGAATCAAAATAAAATATGTAAAATTATATAACACCTTTTTGTGTTGTAGGTTAAGAAATATTTACGACTTTAATAGGATATTAATATGTATTAATTGATACATAGCATCCAGAGGCTGGTCACCCCTGCTCACCACCGTCTCGTCCAACTGATAATTGTTGCGGGTCGTTGCAGTGTACAGATATTAACCTCTTATCATAAGTTATACATAACATGTAATATATTTTTATCAGTAATTAGTAAATTTTGGACTTTCTAAAATATAAATGTTGTTTAATCATTAAATGTTTATGTAAACGTCTTATCTATGACATGAGCACGGGCTCCTAATAACGCGCCACTGGTTAAGATAGTATACACAGCACCACATTACGTTAGCATTGAGACACATACTTTAAGTCTCGTTACCCCAGTAATTTCAATAGCTAAAACTCCATTCAAACTGGTACACAGTAATGTTTATACATAACTGTTTCTCTGCTGCAATAGTAACTGCGGTGGTACATAATGATGGTACACAGAACCACATTGCGCTTATCACCTTGAGATGTATATTGTCTCGTTACCCCAGTAATTTCAATAGCTAAAACTCCATTCAAACTGGTACACAGTAATGTTTGTACATAACTGTTTGTGGACTGCAATAGGAACTGCGGTGGCACATTAAGAGGGTATACATTGTGCCACATTACGTTCATCACATTAAGATGTATGTTGTAAGTCTCGTTACCTCAGTAATTTCACTAGCATACAGCACCCTTCAAATCAAAACCTAGTAAAGTTTGGAATGTACTGTTCATCGGCAGAAGTGGTCTCCCCTGTGGTACCTAGACGACAAAGACCTACCACCAATTTACTGTACTGAATAGAAATGTCTCTTGTCATGTGACATCTTTATCACCTTCACCATCCAAAGTATATTACCATCAGCGTGAATTGATAACAAGTAAATATACAAACTTTCCATATCCCGTTACACACAAATCGTTTTTCTCTGTATTTAATTGTTATTAGTATTTACCCTTAAAATCTCTGAATATGTTAGTATTTGTATATTTATTCTTTTGTTTGTCCTTGTATATGTATGTGTGTGTTTTTTGTGGAACAATAAACAGTCTATTTATCTATCTATCTATCCTGCAATAGACACATCTGAAGCAGTGTAAATATATCAAAACAAACATTACCGTGGTGAATATATCATGTTGCTTCCGTCGACGAATCTGTTTACATTCTGTATATATATACAAAAATAACCTGATACATGGTCTGTTTGCTTACATTTCATTTTCTGCTGTCAGGAACCAGATCATCATCTATCGGTACAACCTCTTCAGCAAGAGATGAATGAGAAACAAAAGCAAGAAAGGAGATAGCATATATCCGGTATCATAAAATTATATCATCATCATCCAAAACAGCGTCCAGCTCATCATCATCAGCAGTTGATCCGTCCACAACTCGGCATAGGCCTCTTCCAATAATAGGCTGGTTGCTTCCAGCTGAGATATTTTTAATTAAGCGATGAGAGCCACAACTCACGCTTCACCATTTTCATCATTTGAAATTGTTGTCAACTGATAGACTAATATAGCAGTACTTCTATAACGCAGTACAATTATAACCCAATTTCACATCTCTCGTATAACACGTGTACTCCCCCATATAACGGGGTTTCCAGCGTATTTCTGTACTGTGAAGTTTTTGATTTACAGTTCGTAATTAATTTCGCGTACCTTTGCACATTGTGTTAATTATATCGTTATAAAATTAAATTATTTTAATACATTAGTGTTGCCAGTTTTTGAATATTAAGAACATTTCTGATATTATATTCCGATCATAACATACTTTTTCCTTAACATCCGATTTAAAATTCTTTAAACGAGGAAAGTTAAATATATGGACGTGTTATACGAGAATATTGCTACAACGCGTCACTAATCTACCGTGTTATAGAAGGGATTATTATACTTAAAAAGATTATGATGAATTTTACTGAGATTATACTGATATATGATCAGCAAGATTGTCAAGTTTTGTTGAGTCGCTCAGTTGCAATCTTAGATCTTAGTATTAATCCTAGACTAAGTGTAAAGATAAGTAGGCAAGTAGGTAATCTTACTCGGAGATATCTGTATATGTTACTGGTAAGACACTTCACCAATCTGTGTCATTACCATCTCTCGTTTGCCGCAAACCACAAATGGTACGTGATATCACACAGATCCTTTACTAAAGGTAAAGTATTCTAAGTACTCCCAGCCGACCCGGCCTGGCCCTGACCCCAAAGCACGCAGGGGAAAGCTGTAGAAAAAAACTAGTCCCTGATGTAGCGCTGGACTAAGGCTAAAGCAGGTCCTAGGCAACATTGTAAGTACTGTCCTATATTTATAAAAATTAAAACCTAATTTTCACGCCTTTGTCGTAGCGGAAAGGCTTTAGTAACCGTGGTTTCGTCACCCACGGTGAAGTGATGAGGAACCTACTGGCTGGCCCGAGGTGTAGGGCCGGCCACTGTGGCCACCCCAGGCTCGAGCTTCGGCGAAGCCAAACACCAGATCTACCGCAGGGAGTCGGTAGAGCTTGCTCTGCTAGCTCCCATGCTAGCTTCCTTTGGGTGACGGATTCGGGGGAATCTGTTGCCTATACGACGAAAGGCCACGAAGGAAGTCGCGCCATCTGTTTCAGTACGACCTATCCGAGTTGGAAAAGTGGAGAAATTCTACCCCCGAGGTGGGAGCTGCACGATACAGCCGGTTCTGGCAGGATTGCGAATAGCTTTCTATTCCTATGACTCCGCGAAGAGGAGGAGGGACATCGAGAAGGTTTTAGTCAGTGTGAGTCCGATTTACAAAGGCAGGTATGCGTAGGCATTTCCTCTATGTTAAACAAAAAACCTAACCTAATCGTGGTGTAGTCTGCTAATCAACAAACGAGACTAAACTAAATCTACTGATCAATGTAAATCGTAAAAATTATATAACTGCTTACTGTGTACTACTTAATTAATTGCGCTTCATGTATGGTAATTGATTTTATGTGTGTTCCCCCTTCGTGTTTTGAGTAAGAGTCTATTATTTCTTATTTCGTTTTATTATTTTTTTTCCCTTCCTTTCCCTAACTTTTCTCTTCTTTCATTTTACATTTTTCTATCTCTCATCTTCTGTTACATTTCAATATCGTCATAATTAATGCAGATATATACAATATCTTCGTGAGTCACGGTCAAGGAATGCAGGTCAGGTTGTACAACCCGTATGCGGATTGGTAGGAAACTTTTTCGGTTTTGTTTTGATACAGGACTGTACCCTTCTTTTTAGATTCACCATATATAAATATTAAAAATATAAGTAACATTATATAAAAAGCTATAAATAATAGTAACTTTTAATATACCATGCTCTCTTCTACTCTAGATAATAAATAAAGAATAACAGGAAAGAATATATAATAGATATAAAGTAAAGATGTGGCGAGTTTAGAATGAGAGGCGATGACTGAAACAAAAGAAAAGATATGTAGCTAGAGAATAATAGGTAAAAAAATGTAAAATAAAAGAAGACACAAGTTAGAAAAGAGAAAAAGAAAAATCGGAATAAAAAAAAAGAGATATTATAGATGAAAAAATATATAACATGCTATAGAATGCTGAACATTCTGCAATGCTAACATACTAAAGAAAAGTATGGTACAGATAAATAATTTTGTAAATAATAAGATTGAGGATAGAACAGACAGGAAAGAAATGTAAAAAGAAAGACTAAAATGTAGATAGAAGAATAACAAGACAAAAATGCGACTATAAAATAAAGAAAAAACAGTGCAAGGAAATGTGAAGCATGAATGCGAGAAAATAGGGGAAAACAAAAGAAATCAAAATACAAAGAGAAAAAGTGAAGAAGTAAAACACAGAAGAGAAGAAGAAGAAGTTAACCACAACGCGAAAGTGGAAGGCATAAAAAGATACTATGTTCATTTTTTATATATATGAAGATCTGACACAATGGTACTGATGCACACGATACTCCATTAGCTTCTGAACTTAGGCCAGTCTCATGGTGAAGACTTTACTGGTGGTAGGTCTCTTGCTCTAGGTAGATACCGCCGCAGCTCCTATTCCTACCGCCAAATAGTAATGTGCAAACATTACTGTGTTTAATGAAGGGTGATGTATGTTGATGATATTACTGCGGTAACGAGATTTAACACCTTACGGTTTTAAGGCGAGCAGATGCGGTGCTGTGTGTACCATCTTAACAAGCACCACATTATGTGCAAACACTTACTCGTCTCTTCACCTCGTCGAAAAATGAAGACGCTGTCAGTGTACGGTTATTCCTTAAGCATTTGATATACATTGAAGTGCCGGCGGATCGCAAGGGAGCTCATCACTAAATTGATTCAGTCCATAAACCGGCGCGACCTCAATTCGCCCATTTAATTCGGAACGGGCATTCCCCCTCTTACTCCTCACCAGCAAACATAACTTCAGACAATACAATGATAATATAAATTGAAAATAGTAGCGACGAAATTCCGTGAGGTGATGTATGAAAGAAGGAAGAAGAGAAACTATCAGTGTGAATGAAGATAGAGATGATGTAACATAATATAAGTAATAGGGAGAGATAGAGATAAGAATGAAAAGGTAAACAAAGAAATAATAATGCCAAAGTCAGTACCTACCTAGACGGAAAAAAGATCTACCACCACCTACCTACCACCAGATTAATTTATGATTTAATATTGGGTACACACAAAAAAAATATTGGAAACCCTGTCAATGAGGGTAGTCGAGAAATATCATCCGTGCTTGAAGAGTATGAGAATTCTGAAAAAAACATCAATTTACGTTTCCCTTGATACACAAACGACACGCCCTCTTTGCGAAGAGTTTGAAAACTTAAATAATAAAATTAACAAATAGTAGGGTTTCATAGACTTAGATTAGATACATATATGCTCCTCGAGATCAGCATTAAAAATTATGATCATAAATTTTACTAGATTTTGCGTGGTGGTTTCTTTATTTTACTAGGACCTTCGTCAGATATTTAGGATGATATATACAGCATCATACGGCGTTCGACATCGTGATAAATAACAAATAAAGTCTTCGCGCCTTTTTAATGAAATGAAATTTTGATAACTTAATTCAGCTTTAAGCGAAACGTTATCAACTCCGGTATGATACGTAAGTTGCGTAAGAAAGCTCAGTAAACATATGCCGGTGAACGAGTTCAGTTGACACCGGTCAATGCCTCAAATTTCTCGTCGAGCAACATTTAAAATCAATAATTTCAATCTTACCTCAAGAAGTTGCAGCAGATTTTTAGTTTCTCGTTCCCGCCACAGATCACAAACAATTACCCGTTTCCCGCCTTTGTTGTAAATGAAAAGTTTCCATTTACTTTTTTCGGCAAATGTTTTTATTCCATAAATCCATTGAAGCCTATTATTTGTTTTATATAAACTGTATACATTTTTCAGTTATAATTTAAATGAATAACCTATTGAATTTAGTTGTTAATATACACAAGGTGCGTGCGTTTTCATTCGCGGCCACAGCAAACTAGTTTGGTTACCAAGTTGCGTAGAAGCTCTCCTCTTGTTCTGCATTCATGAAATTTATTTAATGCGCGAGCGAGACACCGCAGGCCGTCTCGCTTTGACCTCAGCTTTCTTAAAGAATTGTTTAGCGCCGCACTCGCATGTGATTCACAATGGTTCATTGAAGCGTTTAAGTACTCAATATTCAATGAGCGCTTCCCTACGCCGCTTCTCTACACACAAACAATACTATTGCTTAAATAGATCTAATATTAATATAATGTAACAAAGCGATACCTTGTATGTCTATGGTAAGTCATAAAAACATTGGTATGTAAAGAAGTATCTATCGGATTTAGAAACAAACTACATTTAGTTAAAAACTCATTAATCGTAAATGTATAAATTCTTAATTTTTTTTTAAATGAAACCTCTGACAAGAAAGATATAGGGTCTTTTGCAAACTTTTTAGTTTTAATCGTAAATCGTGATAAACACTTTTCAGCTATCTCCATGTGACATTACATAAACAAATCTTACTATGAATCATTAAAGCTGGAAGAAAGTGCGAAAAGTAGTACAGGATTCAATTATTTTTAAAAATGTTTACGATATTTCGGAGCTAATAGTTTAAAGCGAAAAAATATAAATAAAGGGACAAGCTTGCAAGTAATTATTATACTTCAATGACTTTGAAATTTTTTGGCTTCGTTTCCGGTAAACCGGCGGCAGCTGTGTTTTCCCCTATTAATCTTTTCTTTAATACGTTCCTGAGGTATACTAAGTGGATTAATAATAAAGAAATAAATCTCACGTGTTTTCAGCCGCTGTGCGGGTATAAAATTAACAAGAAGAATTTTTGCTCTTTTTTATTGATTTGCTACACGTCGTTTTCACGTCGACAAGCTCTTAAATTCCATACAATTGAGAAAGTCGTCTAAAAAGACTAACGGCATAAATTTCATTCAACTAAAAATTTCTGTAAACTGTTATTATCTAGTAAATTTCATGTAATGCGTTAAAATTTATTGCCAACAGAGGCAAAATGAGTTATTTGTCTAGCGAGAACGGGCGGGAGAGAGGCGGAGGGTTACGTATTGAAAGAGCTAGTGTTGCCACTTTAGGGAATCTGTCGCTAGATTTAGGGAATTCTGCAGTGGCTTAACGATTTTTGCATTTGCTAAGTCACTAGATATGGTTTTGAGAATTCTTAGCGACTTTCTTGCATAGTCTAAAATAGGTAATGATATCGAAATATATTTTTAATAAATTATTCGAGTTGTCAAAAAGATACCCTATATTATAATATGGAACCTAATTTTATCTCACTCTAACACATACATCGTTACACGATCGGTGCTCTCTTAGATCGACACACGCAGCAGAAGGTTCGGCGGTCAGAGCAGATGTGATTGATGACGAGTTGATTCAAATTCTTGATGATTCTGTGTTTTTTTAAACATTCAATTTAAAAAATAATTATGTAATACTTCTAATAAACACATAATGACCACCTTAATTTGTTTTATTATTTCATGTTTCTATTAAAAACTGCGATAAATATCTGATTTTCATAAAACCATGACCGATTAGGATATAGAGAATTCTAAGGAATTGTTAATGTCCTAAATTCTTCTAGTGACTTGTTTGCAATGTAAATGGCAACAGTGGAAAGAGCCGCCAATGGGGATTTAGTGCCATGGCGTCATTCAACGGTAGCTAACGTTTTCTCTGCGTATGCAAGTACTATCGAAACAACGATTCTGCGACCTTAGCGCCACAAAAATTTTGTGCTCATTACAACATACGGCATAAAAATCAAGCTCCATCAGTTCAGTTGATAAAAGAATGGGTGCTCAAGTTTGGGAAAACAAGTTCAAGAGTAAATTAACCTCGATCAAGCAGTCCTAGAACATCGGGGAACCCCGAAAACGCGAAGCAAGAGTGTCTGTTTGTGACCAGCCTGGGTTTTCACCGTGAAAGCGGTCTAGTGTCCTTAACGTGCCGAGAACAATTTGAACCGCATTCTCAAGAAAGGTTTACAGCTACATCCGTATATAATCCAAATGGTGCGGTCCCAAAGTTCCTGTATGGGCTGCTTTATAGACATGAAGCAATATCGGTCAATACTTCTGTGAAGATTCAAGGGGAAGTGCAGTTAAAATGAATTCAGAGCGGTATAACGCTATGATTCAAAACTTTTTTGCCTCGGCGTTGCAGGATTTTTCTGGTTTAAATCAGCGGTTATACAAGATGATGCTACTCGTTACCCCTCTAATAAATCGTTAAGGGCTGCTCGAGTAATTTTTGGCCAAAAAGTGATATTGGAGAGATGTGATATTAACTGGCCGCCTCGTAGTTCAGATGTATCTCCAATGGATTTTTTCTATGGGGATACCTCAAATGTAAGTTTATAACACCAATCCAGTGACTTTTGAAGAATTAAAGGATCGTATTCACGCAGAAATGTGTAACATTTCGTCAAGGACGTGTCAATCTGTTATCGAAAATTTCCACTTGTGATTGCAACAATGTCAGAATAATGAAGGATCGCATATGGATGATGTTATTTGACAAAATACGAGACCACTTCGTACTTGTCGTTCGCCCCGGGCTCACTTAATGAGCATTAAAGGCCCACATTCAAAGCCTGCGAATCGTAAAACCCTTTCAGTCTCCTTCTACGACAGGCAAGGCTTACCTTAGCCCTATTCTTGGTAGCCCGCGACTACAGGGCTAAAACAGTTTTTACCTATTGTAATTTTTTTTAATCATCACATAAAAAGAATTATGGTTCTCCTTTATTAGTTCTCCTTAATTAGTTTCATACTATTTTAACTAGATGTCGCTGAATTGAGACTACAAAAGTAATTTAATAATACCTTATATTATGTTGTAACGTTGTGTAATATATGCATACTTTTAAAACTTTTTACTGCTGTTATATTTAGTAATTTATGATTTGAATAATAACTTTATTCCACTTGTGCATCCAATATACGTGGACCATAATGGATATACTTGTGGAATAAAGTTAAGATTTAAATGACGAAGTGTTACTGAATAAAATAGTAGTTATTTTTTAAGCAAATAATTTTTGTTTATGAAATATTACTAATTGTAAACATTTTGATGTTTATTCAAAAAATGCGTGGAAAGGAACACACATGCAGCAGCGTGTTTCTGACACATGACAATTTGACACATAACCTATTGTTTTATTTATATTGAATTTGCGAAATAGTTAAGAGTTTTATTAAAATACTTAAACAGTTTTTTTTTTTATTTTGTATAATGTTATAAAACTATAAAACCTTCACATCATATCAGCGCTCTAGTATTAGAAACTCTGTGATTTATCCATTCAGCTTATGTACCCGTGTTAATACAAAATGAGTGAAGAAAATATTGAAGGGACAGAATCGAATAAAAATCAAAATGATGAAAACAATCCGAATAAGCGAAAGTGGCGTAAAAAACGTAAGAACTTCTTGTCAAATGCAAAGAAATATGCTAAAAAAGGCCAAATGGGTCGCGGCACCCAAATGCCGGAGGATTTGTACCAGTATTTCGTTGGTATTCTGGAAGCCATAAAACAAGGAATCGATGACGAAGAGCAAAAACGTAAGCACCTTTAAAATTGTTTATGATGATTCTCTTTATTTTTTAATGGCATGAATTAAAGTTATATTAAAGACAAACAGCCTAACAACTTTTTTAAAAGAATAAAATAGATTTTTTACCTTATTCTACTTTATTTTTGTTGAGGTTTTGTAAACATGTCAGCCTCATGAGTACCTATAATGTTCCTTTCGAAGGGGATATATCAATGAAATTATATAAGATTATAGATTTTTCGAATAAAGGCTCTAACAGCTAAGAGCTAATCTTTCTGGTATATAATTTGCAAAACAATTTTTATATAATAATTATAATTTGTTGATATACCTATTCTGTCTCCTAATGCAGACTAGGTTAATATTCCATGTATTAGGCTCTTAAACAGGAGATATAATGAAGCTTTCACGGCCATAATGGTGGCCGAAAGCATCGACATCACCCGAAAAAAAAAGGAGATATAAAGTACTTAACACATTCACTGCCTCATAAATACATCATCTTTGGAAAACAATTATTTTCAAATCTCATTTGTCAACATACATGTAAAGGATTGATTGTATGTGGTAAATAAAAGTTTGTCCTATTTTTTTAAAAAGGAAGATGAGATGATTGTTTTTTCAAACCTGAGTTTTTTCGTATCTGAGAGATATAACTATGGGCCCTATGTACTCAAATCCGAGTATTTGGAACTCTGTTAAATATTAAAATTACTGTATAATAAATTGACTTTTGTATAAATTATTTGTATCCTATGGTAATTAATTCATTAGTAAATATCAGCTAGCTATGTGAATTATTAATTAAATGATACAAATTAAAAAATAATAAAACGAGGTAAATATTATTTTCAGAGGCTCTAGTAAACAATGTGTTGCAAAGAACAAAAGGAGAAGAGTTAAACATTATAGGAAACCAGCTTGGCTGTCGAGTTATAGAATTGTTAATGCCGTATGCGACTCCCGAGGATCTTGAACACTATATAGAGATAGTCACACCAGACCTGCGAAGGCTTTGCTGCGATAACTTTTCCAATTATGTCCTCAAGACTTTAGTGATGGTTTGTGGTCAAAGAGCAACTGATCACTTGCAGACTGGAGACAATGATGCAGCATCAGACACTGAAGATGAGACTCCAAAGAAGAAGAAGCGAAAAATTGGACAAGAGTTAAAATACACCGAAGATCACATCAAAACATGTCACGATTTCACTGTAAAAATTGCCAAATATGCCTTAAATAACTTGGAAGATTTTGTTTGGGATGCAAATGCAAATTATATTCTTAGAACTGCCCTGAAAACCCTCAGCGGTATTAATTTACTGCCAGGGGAGAAGCCTAAAGTGAATTTATTCAAAGAGCCTCTGCAGGCCGATAAGGGGATTCCTCCGCATCAAACAAAATTAGCCTACAGAGTTGTCCCTGATGATTTTAAAGATATCATAAGAGAGTTTGCAGAACGCCTATCGAATTGGCCGCAATTCAAAGATCTTCCATTTGAAAATACAACCTCGGCATTACTCCAAGTCCTATTGTTTGCCGTTAAAAATGCTGATAAGTCTTTGACCAAGAATCTAATTAAAAAGCTACTTAGTGAAAGTTTTGCGCCTGATGATTGGATTGAGGAAGGTGTGGATGGTAAAAAGGATGATGAGAATAAACATGGGGAAAACAATATAGTTTCAAGCAGTCTCCCTCCAGTTTTTAAATCGGAACCACCAGTTAGGTGAGTATATGGTTATGAGAGAAAGTAAACTATTAACTTTCTTGTGACTGACTTGTAACCAATTGCCTGTTATTGGAGTCTGTTGATAACAATTTCAGGCACCGAAATCCAAGTGTTGGCAAGTGTGTGGAAATAAAGTATAAAAAAAAAATGTAATAAATAAAAATACTTCATAAATAAAAATACTTCAAATTACAGATTGCTAGAAGCGGCTCTGTTTGTCGCTAAGAAGAAGATGTACACACAGATCTATGCGAAATGCTTCATCAACCGCCTCGGCCAGCTGGCCACTATGCCGATGCTCAACTTCACAGTCCAAAGGCTGATAGACAACTGTCAAATTAAAGAGGAGGTAAGGGAGAGAAATATACTGATATACTTAAGATTTATAAGATAGTAAGTCATATTAGCAACTCTACTACTTTGGTATGTGGTACCATACTTACATATCTATTATACCATAAAACAATGAGACAATTAAGACCTGATGATTAGTGATAAGCCTTCCCATAACATGGTCTCATTAAGATGATGTATAGACACATTGTGTTTGTCGCATCACAGAACATTGAGTCTCCTTACTTCAGTAATTTCCACTGAACCGTATTGGACCAGCATGTTGGAAGATGACTCGAATTTCCCCCTTTATTGGAAGTTTGTGTTCAGTAGTAGATGTTTACCGGCTGATGGTGACTTCAGTAATGACAAGTATGTTGATAAAACAAATTATATCTTGAAGTTGCACAGTCAACTCCAATTCAGTATTCCAATACCAGGTCTCAGATAATCTCCCGCTTGAGAGACTAAGTACCAGTAAGATGATTATAACAGTTAAGTTTGATGGAATTCCTTTACTTATTATGTTCAGTTCGAGCCGATGTTTGAGGAGTTGTGCGAGAAGTACGAGGAGCTGCTCGCGTGCGGGAACACGGGCGTGCTGGTCGCTCTCGCCAAAGGCTGCCACAGGATCAGGACAAAGCAAGTCCGCTTTGTGCAGGTGACAAAAGTAACATTTTATACAATGAGGAAATATAATCATGATAGTAAAGGTTCAGAAGGATAAAATACTCCATTAGTTACGGGAAGGTTGCCAGGAGTGGTGGTGTCACGTTATGGTGGTATCTGATTAGATAGTCAGCCGCAAAGACCTATCACTAATGGATCAGATTTGCAAATAAGAGTACAGATTGGACACATTTCTTTTGCTGACCATACCAATTTACAAATACTATCATTCCAGTGTCTAGAAGCAGCATTGAAATGCAGCGAGGAAAAGGATCTCAAGTACTTCTCTGTGCTGTGCCTGCGACTCCTTCCACTGGATAAGGTTGATGTCAACAAGCTTGGGGAGGAATACTTTATAAACATCCACGGCTCAATCATTTTGCAGACCATACTGGATTTCCAAGTTAGTCTATATAGATTTTTCATGATACTTTAAAGTTTAGTGACCACTAACACATCTTCAGTTTGTCAAGGCTTGTCCGTCTTGACCTTTGTCAAGGCTGAAGATGGTAAAACATACTCCTTGACGATACTTTGGTTTTAAAAAGTTAACAGCATGATATCAAATTTCCTATAGAAAGGTGACTAAACCTGTTACATTACTCAACCAAATTTCCACCTCATGTGGCTGTGGAATCGAACCAGGGATTTAATTCTTCTATATATTCCTGGAAACTGTATATTTTTTTGATACTTTCAGAGACCGACGAAGGCCGTATCCAGCCTCCTGGAGCTCAGTAGCGAGGAGTTGATGGTGATCTTATGTGACTGCAAGGGCAGCCATGTGGCGGACGCGTTCTGCAAGGGTCAGTGTGTCGGAGCCAAGTCGAAGGACAAGCTGTTAAAGAAGCTCAAAGTGAGTCATGTTAATGTCCAAACATTACTGTGATCCAGTTATAATACTATTGCAGCTAGTAATTTATTGGGGTAACGATATGTAATACTACAATTAGATGCAGAGTTAACGTGGCCGAATGAACACCACAAAGTGTGCGGTTGTGGCTTACCACAACCTTGACCTACATTTGGTTTGTGCTTTTCTTTTATCCTGCTCTCTTTATCAGGGTTATTACCAGAAGCTGGCGCTGTCGCAGCACGGGTCGCGTGCACTGGAGCAGTTATTCGACGCCGCGCCGCCGGAGCAGCGAGTTACTATCATGAAGGAGTTGGCTGAGAAGTCAAACCTGTTGAACGGCTCGCGCTACGGGCGCATCGTCGCCGCTAAGTACGACCTGCCCACGTTCAAGCTCTCGCAGAAGGCCTGGGAAAAGACGTGGGAGAAGACAAGCAAGCGCGCTGCAGACAAATAAACATTACTAAATGCATTCCGTTTTATTTTTTAATTTGGTCTTTTGTTACTGGAACACAGTAGGTGAAAGAAACCATAGTCGAGGTGGAATCGTTTTATTATTTCAAATGCGGTATTGGCAGCGGCCGTCGCAGCCCGCCGGCACTTCACCGGGCTGCAGCTTGCAGATCCTGTTGCCGCAGACGTACTCGCCTTTGCGCAGGTTCAACTCCAGAGTGGACAAGGCGGGTACTGCAAATAAAGTTAAATTAAGTATACGCTGTACGAAAAATCGAGAAGATGAAGAAAATTGTTGAGAAATAACTCTCTCGTGTAGGAGTGTCGTGAAATAGGCCGTGATCCTCGTGCCCAGCATCAGCATCAGCTGTATACGTCACATAAGACAAGTCAAGCACTATCGTCATCAGAGAATATATATCAGCGTCGTAGCTTTAATATGACGAATTTTGCAAAAATGATTTAGTACATTTACTATGAGAAAGATAGACGGGTGCGAATCAGTACATTTACAAGCTTCATGATATATCTAAGATGACAAATTTCGTTAACCCAGTAGTTTTTCTAACTACAGCTCGTTTTCGATACACAGTCAAGCTTAGTCCAGTCTTTTTGTAGTTATACATTACATACGGGAATTATAACAGAATTATACTGCTACATTTAATTATCTTTTTAGATACGTGCTGATTAAAGTCGACACCTGTTATATGTAATCTGTGGTCAATAACATAATATTGCCAGTCGAAATTATAAAGCTCTGAATGATTTAATATAAATATTTATTTATTAATCAAATAATTTAACAGTAAAAACCTTACGAGACAGGTTATTTGTAACACCAAACAGTAGGTATAAATATTACTGTGTTATAGTTTGAAGAGAGCTTTACCTATAAAATTATGTTACCACATATATTATAGATAATAAATATATTTCTAGCTAAATAGTAACTGTACTTACGCTGTACAATGTTACTGTCAGGGTATTACTGGAAAGTACTAATTATACCTTTAGGGTTGTGATGGTGTTGGATTGTTTTTCGCCCCTTTACATCCTGCGCGTGCTCCGACCGCCGCAGCCGGTGCACCGCAAGGCCCCAGGGTCGGTTTTGATCAACTGGAGTCGATACAACCATCCACACTATCGCTGTCATCGTAACTAGATATACCTGGACATAAAAACTCACTGTTTTACATGTTCATGTACAATAAATAATCTTGTGTTGCCAATGCCACGGTTAACACTTTTTAGAGGTAGTTTTCGATTTGCTACCTCAAAGTGTTGGAATGATTTACCTCCCCCTATAAAAAAATATAGTTTTATTTAAGGGTTTTAAGAAGAAGTGCAGAGAATGGCTTCTGAACAATAAAAAAAAATCTAGCAACTGGCAATAGATTTGTTCATAAATGTCTTCTCTCTTAGCCATCCTTTAAATGTGTTGGATAGTGTGCTACTATTATTATTTTAATGGAATGATGCAAAGCAGCATGGAAACAGTTATTTATTATGTTAAATTTTTGCTATTTATATTATTATACTTATGAGATATTGTTTCTTCCCATGATTTAATTTTTTGTTCTCTTCTATTTTTTCTTTCGCGCATTTAAACTTTATAAATTAAGATATATAAGATTAATGAGAAGACGGCGACGACGACCAGTAGGCGGGTCTGAAAACCAGCACTACTTGCTGAGACCTCGGCCTTTTCACACTGATTATTGTTACTATTTATTTACTATTTTATGTAAAGTGTTTATAGTGTGAATAAATGTCTTATTATTATTATTATTATGTGCATTCCTATACGTAAATGTATGATCAATGTTATTTGTACACAAACTATGGGTCAGTGGAACAGCTGAGTAACGATTTGGTACACAATGACGACATCACAAAGAAATGTCTTACGACGTATACGTCCATGTTTCGTAGGTCAATGACTATAATTAATAATAACAAAAATATTTTTTTACGACGAAAGCGACGAGCGGGTTCATTTGATATGAAACACGCCTATAACAATGAGGCTGTTAGTTAGGATGTTTACATATAACTTAATGTAATGTTTAAATATAATAAGTAGGTAATTATAATAACAGTATTTTTTCGCTCGCTAACATTACACGTTTGTTCAGTCTAGTTACTCCCATAAAATTTTGCTGGATAAGTTTTATTTGTAATATATACGTGCTGGCAATAATTGCTTGACTATTTAATCTTGCTGTACATGGGCAAACTGTTGGTGGACTCAATGCCTTGGCTTTATATCTGCTAGTCATCTCTGGGAGATAGAAGAGATATCGAAGGCGAGTGTTAGATACCGATAAATAGGTTAGATTTAAAACAAAGTTAAATCTCTAGATAGACAAACCAAAACAACAATAAAAACTGGGCGACATAACCGCATAAGCGATAAAGCCCTGATAAATAAAGAGAAAAAGAACTTTAAAACTATAATAATATAAGTAAATAACAGCACTAACAACTTATTAACTAATATTTTTTTAACTTTTTACTATAGCGGTGGTTGTTATTGTCAACAAAACAACAGATATAAAGCCTTGTTAAGTACTTACCGTTAGCCGCATACTGCGCAGTGTTCACCAGCAAGTGCAGGCTAGAACTGACCGGAACGTCTCACCACACTAAAGTCTCAGTTGAAACGAGGCAGGAACTTGTTATGTGATGTAACCAGTTCGCACGGTTTAAAAAAACAGGACATGTATATGCGTTGAAAAGACCAAAACGGACCTGGCGTTGTGCTGGTGAGACCCGTATCTCTATGATAACGTTTTTGAGATATACAATCATAAACTAATTCAATTCCTCAACTAATTCTGTAAGACAAGCTTTTTATCGAACCTTTTTCATTATTGGCAACTGTAACAATTAAA
>DWLS01000902.1:0-25452 GCA_018246255.1 Pachliopta kotzebuea | reverse complement strand
TTGGTGTAAATTACGTAATTTTTATGTCGTAATCCATGTTCTGCAAAACATGGAATACGCTTTTTTAAACTTTTGGCTAAGGAGACTTTCCTTTTCTACCGTCAAGTAAAAGTCCTGCTAGCCTCGTTTCGTTGAATAAAAAATGGTTTGTTTTGCACGACGTCACGATTTAAATTTTACAACCAGTTTTAATAATAAATACTTGTCCAAATGATATATTTAATTTTGACATACTGCTCCTCTTACTACTTGTTTTGATGATTCTTTTTAGTTCACAATCTTTGTTTCACTTTTTAAAACATCTAATTATCTTCTTGTATAGGTAGCGATGGATAACGAAAGGATACAACATTTATCTCAAATGTTAGTGCAAAAACAGGGCAAAGTAGAGGCGTTGTTGGCGGATAACAACACTCTCAGGATACAGTTGGATAAACTACAGGTATGTTTCGCACGTCTCTATTCTTTAGTTATACCTTCAGTAAAAAAATATTTACTAATTAATTCATCCTCCGTTGGAAAAGTCTTTGTCAATATCTTATAAATATATTTCAATTGTCTTGAACACACTACAATACATACCCTATGTATTGTTTCCAGTCGAAATACAAAGCGGAGATTGCTGCGCTTCGTGCGAATCATGCGCACAGCGTAGTCCAGCTGCAAGATGGAGATGGGCGCACGCGCATGCGCACGAACATGTACGCTCCGGTGGGCGCGCTCGCCAAATTGTCCCTGCGCATCGGCGTGCTGAGTAGACGGTACCCGATATTCAGGGTGTTCATTATTTTTTACATGGTAAGTTCTGGATTTTTGTATTCATATTTTATATCTCTTTTAGCTGTGAAACTAATTTCAATTGTCGCTAGTTACAAAGTTTGGACTTTTGTAGGTTGTTTTCCAAACAGCTTGGCCAGCTAGCATCCTCACGTTATAACTTTGCCGCTCTAAATGCAACACACGCTTGAGTATTCTAGTCGAGAACGCTTTACCATTAATGGCCAGATTGTCATTTAAAACCCAGTGAAATAGAGGTCAAGTTATAGCCCGTCGTGGATAAAAAGTTAATGTAGGAAAGAATTTATAATGTTAATTACGTTTCAAATACTTGTAATTTTTTTTATAGATTGGCCTGCACTTATGGGTTTTCACCGTTTTGTTGACGAGTACCCCCGAGGACTACGCAAGGCCCAGCAAATCCTAGTAGTTTATTGTACTTTTGTGCTGTATTGTGTTGTGCAATATATATATTATAATTTTATAGCGTAGAAACGAAATCATAATAATTTTCAAGCAATATTAATATACGACGGATTTTCCTT
Organism: Pachliopta kotzebuea; assembly: GCA_018246255.1. Lineage (NCBI taxonomy): Eukaryota > Metazoa > Arthropoda > Insecta > Lepidoptera > Papilionidae > Pachliopta > Pachliopta kotzebuea. Next base: position 24,130 of record DWLS01000902.1, on the reverse strand, counting down.
TGTGATTAATGAGAACTCATGCCGTAAGGCAAACGTGAAGAAACCCAACGATTACTAATAAATTACTGTATCCATATTAAAGAAAAATTATGGCAATAATAATTAATTATAAAAAAAGTTTTTGTACGGTATATTGAGGCTGAAACCAGCTGTGCCAGAAACGGGTTAGCTCAATCGGTGGAACTGCAGCTTATCATCGTAAAATCAATTTTAAGCTACGTTTAGCAATAATATGTTACGTATGGTAAGTAAAGTGAATCGGTGATCTAATTTTTTATAATGATAAAGCATTTCCGTTTTAATTCCTTATTGTTTGCAATTGCGATATTATCCTAATCTATTGCTACCCACAATTGGATATTGTCGTCTTCAATCGATTTATAACGCATCCGGTCCACTCGAACGTTACATAGTTATCAATTAAAAAAATATTCTGTGTGATTCATATACAACCTTCTGTATAAATAGGGAAAAAAACGCTGTCATTAATGATTTCAAATGTCTTTGTATATAATTTCTGGTCAATATGTATCATATTACTATTAGTTAACGTTAGGAAAAATTGGAGTGTTTTATAATATTTAATTTTTACATAAATATTCTATTTAAATGCGTATGTTCTCAAATCCATTGTTAATTTATAAAATTTTGTTTTAAAAGAACATTCCAGGTTGTCTTAGTTAAAAACAAAGTGTTGTAAAACCCTGTGTATACGCGGGTTTCTTATTGACGGTGAATTTTCATAAATTTGAACGATAGCTATTAAAAATTAACCATCGAAAGTACACGTTACCTTCATAATTACCAGCCGTTAGACGACCTGCCAAATTCTTATCTAGTACGACCGATACATGTATTTAATATATCCTAATATTGTTCTATTTATTCACTAAAGAAACTTTGAAGACTAAGTAATAAACGTCTCTCGGCTATTGATCATGAAAATATATAAAACTGGGAAATTGGAGAGAAGCAAAAAAATGAAACACTTTTGTTGCTTTAAATGTCGCGGCAATAGTGAATAAATTCTATAAAAGCGAAATTTTAGTAATTATATTGCTGCGTCTATTGAACACATATTACATATAGAAAAAAATTATGGATACTTCCAAAGTTATATTATAAAAAAAATTGTAAATTTGCTACATTAACAAAAATATAACATGTTAATAATCCCTTCACATTGACAATCATGTAGGTTGTAATAATAATAATTTGGAATAATTAAATTTGTCACTATAAAGGTTTATTTAATATTGTATTTTTATGTTTTGTTTCGATGTAACTGATAATGTGAAAAAATTGTAAAATATAATACATGCCGACATTTTTGTAACCGTGAATAAAGGGCCTATTTTCATTACCTTGTATTTTTTATTTAATACCAATATTTATTATAAAAACAATTTTATTTAAAACAATTTTATAAAAAAATAGAAATATTATTTTTATTATTAAATAATATCACTCTGTAAAAACAAACGTAAGCATTAATCGTACCATCACCGACCCGTGTTTGGTTTTTTAATTGCTAAAATATTTCCTAGATCCAGAACAATCACCAGAATTGAACTTTCTTCTTCTTCTTTAAAAAAAATAGCTGTGTCTGTTGTATTAAATTATTGAAGGGTTTTTCTTTTATTATTAATTTCGATTAGACATTTATTGGAGGCGCTGGGTAATACAATAAATACTAGATAATATTGTCACACTAAACTTATTGTGTTTAAGAATATTTCTGACGTTTACGTACCGGATGCTTTAACGGCTAACCGATCCCCCAAACTAATGGGTGTTTTGGCGACTCGGTTTAATTTGTAATGTTAGCGACTCAATTTTACATAGGTGAAATGAAATTATCGAGGAATATCATAGACAACAAAATCAAGGGCCGTATGTTTTGCTATTGGATTTCATTTAAGTACCGAAATTCGACGCTCTCTCAAAAATTGTGTAGCAATCTTTGATTTTTACTATCTTTAGTTAAAATCATCTATGGATCATAAACATAGATCGAACTTTATAATCGTATTTAACCTGTGGTTTGAATTTTTTGAAATCTAATTGGATCGCATTCGTTACTATTGAAACCTAGTTATACTTAAGGTGCATCCAAAAACCTGTTACAAAAAAAATTGTTTAATTGCGGGGATTACAGGCTTTTTTAGAGTAGTTTTTCTTTTTAGATTTTTTTTCTGTTTTAAAATTAACTTTTTGTTTTATTTCAACTTGGTTTTGCAAAAAAAATATTGATATTACTGTCTTATTTCACGAAGTGATCTTATGCGATAGCGAAAATCAATTTAAGTGGACCGGTTTGCAAACAACGCTTCAAGTTCGCTATACAACTATTCAATTTGAAGAAATGATTTGTAAAAAGTAAGAAATCTCTAGTTTTAAATGTTAGCTTCGACTTTAAATATTTGTTTTTCTGATCTTATGTTCGTGTATCACAGTTTGCTACCGACGACCGATTAAACTGGTTATGAAGAGACGTTTCAATATTCAAGACCATTAAACATAACCACAACATCATCAGTAATGTTTTGCTCTTCGTTGGGTGAACACGTATTCTATTTAAAAATGAATTTGTTATAAAAGTACAATAGTTTTAGACTTTATTTAAATACGAATTTAGTGATTGTAATCATAAATTTAACTAAACCTATAGTAGTATAGAATACATAAAACAGTTAATCCGTTAGTGGCACCTTGAGACCGGGTGTTTTTTCTATCACTGGTTTTTCCTTGTTTTACTAGTGTTTACAAGATGAGTTTGAGATTTTGTTTCGTGGTTTTTTTAGGTAAGTTGCCTGAATTAAAGCTCTCCAATTTCTTTTTATTAATAAGGGAAGTAATATAAAAAATAATATGTGTTGTTGAGTATACATACTTATATTTACCTTTTGGATCATTTACGAGAAATAAATTTTTTTACCTAGTTTATTGTATTTTGTTAATCTAATGATAGTAATAATTTTTGGTTATAAAGAGTATCTCATTGGTCAGTTAAATTTTAAATAAAATAGGTAATAGACAGGTATTTGTTATTAATATTTACGCATTTGATCATCCTGTTTGCTTCTAACAGTTTTGCTATTATGACGTTTACATGACCCATGTCCTTGCGTAGCCGCGAAGATGCAAAATATTCAATTAATAAGTTTACATTCCTTTCAAATGACGTAAATTAGATTCTTAGATTTTAACTTTACATTTGCGTGTAAAAAAAATATCATTAGGGTAAACACGGGCAATACCAAACTGTGACTCATGATAAGGACGTAGACCTTCTGGGAGGTGAACAAGATATTTAGTCTCCCCGAATTGATAAACTAGTAGGCTTATTGCAAAAGTTTATTCTGAATTTTATTGACACTTCTTTGTATGTATTTAACAACCAGATTATTTTAATAATAATAATGACAAAGGTTAGGATTATTTTTAAAACATGACAGGAAGTTGAAATGTTAAAGAAACCGGTTGACTTGTTAAGGAAAGCTTTAATATAATGCGCGTTGCTTTAAATTATATTTTTTTGGTAGATACCTACTCCAATCAATGGTCAATTATGTAATGATTTTTTTTATTTAGTTATGTTTCAAAATACAATTTCAAAATCATAAATATTTTATCGCTGTATTAATGCCAGATATAAGATGCTTTTATTTTTCAATTAGATTTTTGAGATATACGTTAAATTTCTATTTCAAGAACCAGGAATTTCAAGCGTCGAAGGTTTGTAAAAATAAGCAATAAATTACCTTATGCTATACTACATTATTTTCGTATGTCGTGTGTTTTTGTTAACACTTTTTTTTTAGATCAATGGGATACGTTAGAAATATAGCTTACCTTCTAATTCATCCCCGTTTAACACTCAATAAAATCTTTTCAGTGGTTATTTTCTACGTGTTAAGTTTTTTGGTTTTTCTTTGTAAAAATTTCTACTAATACTAAATAATTACACATTACAGACACCGCGTGGTAAGCGGTAGTGATATCTTAGGAAAGCTACTTTTTTTTAGTTCTTTGGTTGCCTATATTGTTAGGTGGTATTTTCCAATATTGCTTTCGCCCTATTTTATGTCGTATGTTACAGTTGTCTTTAGGTTATAGGTAAGCGTAAATAACAAATGATCATTTTTAACGTTAAGAGGTGTAGCTAGTATCTCTTAATTATAAAACTATATAAATATGTTTTACTTTTAAATATATTGAACTTGTTAATCAAACTTTGTGCCTGATGAAAATTATGTTAAATATAAAATGATATTATAGGAGCAAATACCCACAATCTTTCCCTTAACATATGAATACGATACCTTTGTAATTTTGTAGACAAGGTCTTTTGTAGGAAGAATTATTAAATAAAACATTCACTATTGGCATTGGTCTGTACAGATGACCAAAAAGAAATTTGAATAAGCCTTTTATAACATGAAAGCGACTAAAACCAACAATATTACTGGAATATATGCTTAACTATCCATAGAAAGAAAAATTAAAACTGGTTATTCAATTTGATTTATATAGACCGTGTTAATTTGTTACGACTGTGTTTAAGCGGAAAAACCATAATAGAATATGACTTAACGTGCAAAATGGAATAACCGTTTGTTTTAAACTACATATATTGTGTACATAAAGTATTAACTTAATCGTTAAAGTTAGTATTTAGGCAAGCCCGTATCGATAAACCACTGAGAATTTTATTTATTTACCCTTTTATTAATCTTTTTGAATCATTGCTATCTAAATTTCTCTAGGGTTTTGTACTACTTAAAAAAAGAAGAATTAAAATATTTATGATTTCACAAAACCAGTAGGCTTGTAAATCATTGTATAAATAGCTTTATTTAGAGCTTAACTTATATTTTTAATTCAATCTCAGTCTTTCAAGTTGTAATTAGAACAAAAATATAAGTTTTTCAGCCTTATAAAAATTTCAGTTCAGACAATATCGTCAGTTAGTATTATGTAAAAACTAGTCAAATAAAAAATTTCTTTATTTAACTATGGTACGGAAGATGTGGGCTTTATTTTTATAAATCATATTTTGTCAGGTATCTTTAATATTTGAACCGGTTAGACAGAATATCTTAATTATCAGCAAATTCAGGCAGTAAAAATTTATGAAATCAAATTATATTACGCAATGTTTTATTGGAGTTCAAGTTAAACACTTGTATTGCTTAAATTACTTCACACAACGGGTATGTTACTGAGGCGTGTCGTAAAAGTCGACTAAGTGGAAACATCTCTGTGACAACTTTTTTCATTGATCTTTTGCGTACTAATTCTCATAAAGTTTTGATTACGAAAATTGCGCACGAAATTGTGACAAGATATTTTCAACAAAGGACATCAGTATCATGGTATGAAAAATATATGTAATGGTGAATGATGGTTAGCGTGAGTGCCAGGCTTCTTCTGTACTCGAAAAGAGCTTGGTTCATATAATGAAATATTAATAAATTTTCAATATTTACACCCAAAGTTGCATTTGATGTAATCTGGAATGAATGATGTTTTTCTTTTCGACGAGGCATCGAGACGAACAAGGCGCTTATGTGATGGTAAGCGGATACTCTTGCCTATAACAATTTAGCACTGATTAAAAAGATATACACAGCACCACATTACGCCCGTCGCCTTGTGGCATTAGGTGTTAAGTCTCGTTACCCCAGTAATTTCACAAGCAAACAACATCCTTCAAACCGGAACACAGAAATGTTTGCACATTACTATTTATCGGTAGAAAAAAGATGTGTACCTACTAAGACGGTCTCCGGCAATAGAAAACTACCACCAGTCTTTTTATAAGAGCAAAGAACATGACCGTAAAAATGGTTTAGTATCTACCAATGAGACTGAAATCATATAATTTCGTATGATTTTAGTCTATGTCTATTAAAATTAAACTAGAATACATGGTTATAAACTTTAATATTCAAATAAATGTAAGTAAATATAATAACATTACATCGACGTCATAAATTGCAATTTTTTAAAAGGGTTCACCTCCTCAAAAGAAAACCACTAGTTATATCTTTTGGACAAGACTTAATAATATTATATTTTAAACAGATACAGAGATTTTTTTATTCGCGTTATACTATGATCGAAAATCCAGTTGGAGTACTTAGCGTTATCTTGTTGGACTCTTGATATTATAGTCATTAATATATCGGCTATCGTGAGGTCAATAAAAGGTTGGCTCTACTGATATTACGCTGAAGAAGTTAATATAAAAAATAGACCTTCATAAAAAATGTCTTACTCTATTAGAAAACATAAATGAATTGCTCAAATTATATATTAATATGTACTCAAAGGTGGCTCGACGATCTGGTGAAGTTCGCAAGAACCCGTTGGATGCAGATAACGCAGTACTGACTGGAGTGGAGATCTTCGGGAGGAGCCTATGTCCAGCAGTGGGCGTTTATTGGCTGATGATGATGACGATGTACTGAAAAGCAGTTAAATTTTTTAAAATATGTGCAAATTTTTTTTTTGATATCTTGTACATTTTTTTGATGTGCTAATTAAAGGAATAATTAAATAAAAATGTTTTGTATCATTAAAAATAAAATGGTTTAATAAACAAAACGGTCTAATTTCATGTATTGATGATAATTTAACCTCTTATTTATTTGTCCATAAATATCTCTGGGTTTTCCCAGTTTGTGTTTTTAGAAATGATAGTATATAAGATGATAATTGATGAACGTAGCGTGTTTTTAAATTATTGTTACATTTGTGTAAGTATGGATAAGATTATTTTGAATTGGTGAATCTTCGCACCCTCTGATCATTAAAAGGTATGTAGGGACACAATTTTTCTGGGGTTCTCAGCCGTAATGACCTTCCTGAGGTCAGTGCAAAGATGGAAAAGATTATATGTATCTTAAGGCTTTTATCTTAGCTATTATCATCACGTCATAGCTATGTTATAATCAAATACAGTCTGCCACAATAATCAATATTAGTTATTGTAAACTTGTTTTTATAGATCGTGAATATTGTGTTCTAGATATCGAAATATTAGAAACATCTCTTAATATTGAAAGCTGAACGTTAATTATTGAACTATTAACAGATAACAGACTTGACGCTCATATTGAATTATTGAAGACAATCTGATACAACGAAAGTAATAGCATAATATAAAAGTATACTTACTATTGTTTGTTTATCATTGACAGACATTGTTAAGAATCAATAATTTATTTATTTTAGTGTATTTATAAAACGTCCTACGAACCTCTTTTAAACCCCTCGATATGATTTTTGTTACAAAGGACGAAGGTTAATAAAATAAAATGATTTATTGAAATGTTATTTTGAAAGGTTTAAAAGAGTAGTCGAGCCACGCCTACAGATATTACATAAATGACTTACCCTGTAGCGTATCTCAAAACGTTAAGGAAAAACGTATCGAAACATAATGGTAGTGGATCTTCAAGTCACTGGATATCAACCAGTTCGAATAATGTTATAAAATTTTAACAAATCTTTTTTTACTGTTATATTAAATTGATCACTAATCGTATTCATAGTGGAAAATATTTTGTTATTAATTTGGATTTTTTGTTGTGTAAAAAACTTTTTTAAGCAAAATCTTATGGAAATAGAAATTCTGGTATCTAGATCTTAAAGTTTTTGATAACCATTACTAAGTTTCATATGAAAGCAGATGGGTAATATGGTTTTTGGTATTGATAACGTAATAAAAAAAATTATTACCAATACTGTGTAAAGCTATTCATTTTCAAAAATAGATATATTTACGCTTAGTTATATATGATCAATTAATAAGGTATATACAATGTATGTGTAATTATGTATTTGTGATGAAGTTTTAATGGTATGTATTTAAAAGACAAAGGCATTTTCATATATTTTTTTGTATTTCAGTAACTTACGTAAAATGGGCGCAAAGCGAGACATACTTGACTTCGGACATAATCCGTGAAATCTTCGGTGATGGCAAGGGTCAAGCACCGCTTGGTGCCAGCCAGGTGGCTGCCATTACTCCATCCAATGTCACATTAGTGGACCCCGAGTATTTGGAGTCCATGGACAATTATTATCCCGCGCCTGCAGAGTTTGATAGATTTGACTGGACTCTCACTAAGGTAACTTCCTATTATACTTATCAGAAATATGTTCATGTTGAGGTTTTTATTTATTTCGTAATGTAGCTAAAGATAATTTTTTTTAATTCTAAATTGTTTTACACAAAATTATCTAAAAAATTTATAATGATATTATTCGAAGTTTTAAATAATAAGGAAAACCGCAATGTGAACTAAAACTGTACCGTAATCTGGGTTCGATGTTATTATGTTGTGTTTGTTTTATATTACATACATAATCAATGTATGTTTAGAATAAACAATTCAACTAAATACGGTAATGTAAATTTTTTCAAATATTATATATATGTACATCGGAACATTTACACCTCCCTCTAATTTTCTAAGGATCCATAATCAGAGGCGTTATTTGCAAATGAACACTCCATAAATTCACTGAAAATTGCAATTTTCTATTTACAACAGTTCAGATGTGTTTTTAGTAATCACACGTCGCTTTTTATTTTTCAGCGACTAGCAGCGTCGTCAGAAGACAACTTTTTGCTTTCGCCACTAGGCTTGAAGTTGGCATTGGCCATCCTCACAGAAGCGGCGACAGGAGCGACACAAGCGGAGCTTTCTTCAGTCCTAGGCTTCGATCTTGATAAAAATCTCGTACGGAAGAAATTCGCTAGTATATTGGATTCTTTACAGGTAAATACATTTTTGCTTTTAAATTTAATATGAAAAAAGAGATTCTCGTAATGGAATGATTACGACATCAGCATCATATTCTGCTCATTGCTTTCATATATATGCGATTGCGCCTCATGTTAACCGAGTAATGTGACTACTTATAAAGCAAATTATGTGTTATAGTAAGCTTTTATATCATTAGTTTGGTTGTAGAAGTACGGTTAGTCGTGCTAAACGTACATGCCATACATCTGTTTATGTTCTTTGTCCTTCTTTAAGTTCTTACACATAATTTTTACACACAAGTGATTCAAAGGTAAAAGCAAAAAGAAATTCAAAAGAAAACTTGTAAAATGGTCATTAAATCAAAATGTCTTTTGTTTTATGAAGCTCTAACTGTTATTATTACTAATTAGTACTAGAGTAAGTTTAATCAATAAAAAATTTTGTTTTACAATAGCTATTAAATCTATACACAACTAGTTCACTCCGTCAATTATCATTGGAAACAATTATTCTTTGTTGTTAGATAAGCCATTCTTATCCGATATAAATTCCATACATCTTTTAACTCAAGTGCAGCTGTTATTGCTCATGTAATATCATTGTCTGCGAGACACCATTAAAGTTTAACAATTTTTGATCTATGTCTTATTAATAAAGAATATTTAATAAAATGGAAAAAAAATATTACAGACCAAATCTTCTAAGTATATTCTAAACTTAGGAAGTAGAATATACATCAGTGAGAAGGGCGAACCTCGTCAGCGATTCGCCGCCATCGCTGAGAGCTACTACAAGACTGAAATAGTGAAGATTAATTTCGGTGATCCACCTTCCGCGGCCAGCTCCATTAACTCTTGGGTAGCAAACATCACACAGGGACGGCTACCTAATCTTGTGAATGCGGGTTTGTTTAAATCTTGAATGTCTTCATTTGAATCAATCGTATTAAAATAACTTTTTTAACTTAATGAATACAAATTCAAGAAGAATTCCTACATGCAACGACAGTGTTTTATAATCTTAAATATTTACAACATTTTCTTACTTTTTGTTAAATACTTACTGGTATAGAAACCTACTATGTTACTAACAACCGCGTCTTATTGCATGATAAAGTTGTATTTTCCTGGCAAAGTTTTATTGATTCAAAGTAACGGAATAAGTGGTAAATAGGTCAATGTATTAAACAGATTTACTGCTACATAGTTAAGCATGCTTACAAACCAATATGTGTCAATGAAACAGGAATTACATATCTATTGTAGTAATAAATCTCTTAGGACTGCAATGTTATGCTAATATAAAAAAAAAATATTATTTACAGATGATGTCACAGGCGTTGTTGTCTTGGTGTTAACCACGCTATATTTCAAGGGCACTTGGCTTCACCAGTTCTCGCCCAATGAAACTCGGCCCCACAACTTTTACGTCACTTCGAAGGGCATTAAAGAGGTCCCCTTTATGAATGTCAAGAACAAATTCTACTATGCAGAGTCTCATAAGTTCGATGCGAAGATCATCAGAATGCCGTACTTGGTTAGTTAAATAGTTTGTAAATAGGCAAATTTTTATCTTACACTTAGAAATACCGAACTTGCTTGTTGATTGATCAGGAAAAAATATATTTGATGTAATTTTAATTAAATTTTGCACCGTTTCCTTTTCATTTTTAGTCAATTATTTTCGGTCGCAAGTAGTGTATTAAAAAAATTTAATACCAATAAATTGAAAAAGGAATATTAATATGTGTACTCATAAAAATCTACATTGTTACGATTTGTCTTTACTCTCTTTTCTATTAAATTAGAATGAAATAATGTTATTGTAATGAAATTTAAATATAAAACTACCTATATGTAGTAATAAATATTTTTTTATTTCGTTATGGTTATTGCTTCAAGCTTCATTAAAAATCAGGCACGCTGTAAATATTCTATAAAAACGAGAGGAATCTATTCCTTTATTCAAGTACATATATTTTTTTTACAGCGATAACTAAAACTTAATTATTTTCAGGGTAAAAAATTCGCCATGTACGTGGTGGTACCGAATACATTAACCGGTTTGTCGAGGGTTTTTGACAACCTGAGTGAGCTGCGCGCCGAGTTGTCGCTTCTGCAGCGTCATTTGGTCGACGTCTCCTTACCGAAATTCCAATTTGAATACACATCACTCTTAGATGGCATGCTAAAGGAGGTATAGTAATAATATTTTTCGTTTTTTTTATCTTCGGGGAGAAGAGTCGATAAGGAATTAAGGATTCAGTTGACGGGAAGTTGTACGCACATCCATAAAAAGGTGACCAGACCAGATTGTACTTATCGTAAGGAGAATAAGATGTTAAGATGTGTTACCCAAGTTAATTTTAGAAGCTGCAGCGCCTTTCAAACAGGAATACACTAATATTCATACAATTCTGGCGGCAAAGAGCCTCCAGTGATTTACCTAGAAGATTTTCAGTTAAGCCATTTTGCCACTTATAGACATCACACAGTTTAATGCATAACTATTTATATAGATACATATGAAGTAACACTTTAAGAGATTTTTGTACATTTTAACATAATTTTTACAATTTTTTATATCACAAAGGTTCTCGTTAGTTTGTTACGACAAAACATTGATCTATTATTTATGCAAATATTATAATAACCTTGTATGTTGTGAGTCGGGGAGTTCCCGTTAGCTGACTAGCGACTGTTGAAATTCATCAGTTATTCCCCAGCTTGCGGAAAGTATGCGCAAAGTATGCATTAATCACTACATTGATCTCTTTTTTAACGACAACTGTGTAACACTTTTTTAACATGGTGGTAAGTAAAAAGGAGGCGGTGGAAGATGAGGTGTGTTCGCCGAGAAAAAAAGTCAGAACTTTCGCATGTTGACTGCTAGAATGTTGATATTGAATGGTTATGGCAGATTTATTATATAAAGGTAGTAGTTAAGCAGATAAGTTCGAAAAAACCCAGCCACAATACAAATTCCACCACTTACATAGCCACGGCTCAAACCGCAGTGACGATATTCAAATTAAATGATGAATGAAAAATGACATGATTGAAATAAATCATTAATTTTATCATATTAAAGCACATAGTTATTTTTTTATATTATAATGAACGTTAGTCTCTAATTCTTACAAACACTAATTGATGAGTTATTATAGTTGGGAATTCGTCAAGCTTTCGAGGACACTGCTTCCTTCCCTGGCCTTGCCCAAGTATACGACCTGGCGCATCGAACGAAGGTGTCTAAGGTGCTCCAGCGAACTGGCATTGAAGTCAATGAGCTCGGCAGCACTGCTTACTCGGCTACAGGTATGTTATCATTGATTTATAACAGGTTTTAATAAAACCTTATTGTAATTTTTAATCTAATATGTAATGTTAATTAATTTGTTAGGAAATATGTAATTAAGAATTGAAATAATTTTTATACGATTTATGAAACATAATTAATTAGATTACATTATGTTATTATTATTATTGTTAAGTCTAAATTAAAGTATTAAATAAAGTTTAAATTGATATATGTGCATTGTAATATGTAATAGAAGTAAAAAAAATTATGAATGTAAAAAAATTATAAATTCACAGAAATCACTCTGGAGAACAAGTTTGGAGAGGAAGAGTCTTTCTTCGAAGTAGTGGCGAACAAACCTTTCATGTTCTTCATCCAGGACGATGCTACCCGACAGTTGTTGTTTACCGGTCGTGTGACAGACCCTAGCCTTGTTGACGGAACATTTAAGTTTAAATAGTAAAGTTTATTGCAATCTGAGGTTTAGAAGACAAATCTTATGTAAAAGTATTCGGAGATGTTTCTAAATATACGATATCATCACGATACACGTTTTTTAGTCTTTCTCTTGTATCGTCATTTATTGTTTGTTATTCTATTTCATCCCACTACTGTAACCCCTTGATAAAACTAAGTCAAATCTAGTAAATATTGGCAATAATGTTTTTCTTTGTTGAAATGAAAACGAATTTAAAATGCATTTAAATTTTAATGTATTGCGATTTAAGTTTAAAGGCTCTAACATATAGATCTTTGATTGCAATGAATGGTTTAGGATACTTGTACTTCAATGACCACAAAACGTTAAGTAAATCATATGTTTCCGCCAAAGGTTTTTTTGTTTTATTTGTTCTTATTTTACCAATAAATATGAATCAATTAAATGTATTTCAGATGATATATTATGCCTAGTATTTTATACTGCTGATAAAATGGTTTCTGTTTTATAGAAAGCTTATGATTATTATAATATTTCCGGTGATTCGAATTTGAACAGTAGATTACAATTGCAGCATTAGCATATTATTTTGATTTTTATTAAATTTACTTCTCATATAGTTCACCAATTTTAGTAAAGGGGTCTATGCGATGTGAGTTTTTGGAGCATCAATGATAAGTTATAATGTCTAAGTTTTTTAAAGAATGATTACTTCTGAAATGATTAATAATATATAATAAATGAATATAAACAACTAAAATTCTTTAATTTTTTTGACAAATAGTCTATGGCATTCTTCTGTTCTCTTTCATGTTGTAAATCTCTCACCAAAACAGCATTGCTGTGTTCCGCTTGTTAAGATAGTAGAGTCAGAATATTCTGAAGAAATATTCTTCGCTATGTTTACTTAAAATTATGTAAAATTGAGGGGAAATGTTAACAAAAATGATTTTTAAATAATAGAAATTCTATTAGATGTTTTTTAATAGAATAGTTAAGGCCAGCTAGCAGTGTTTGATATTATAATAGAATAGTGTTCCATGAAGAATGATGGGGAATTAGAGGTATAATATATATTTCATTATAATAAAGAGACGAGTATATCATTCACGCAATTGTACGGATTCAACACAATACTAAGACTATTCTTACTATAACCTCTATAAAGACTTCCCATAATGATAAGGTATTAGGTATTAATAATTTTCACTTTCAGATTACAATATTAATCGTATAGATCTGCTACCAAAGTAACGATACTATACACGTACAGATATATTTTAAGTTCATAAATAATTCGAGCGGTCTCAAAATCTGGTTAAAGTATTGCACTTTTTTGTTCAGTCGTTTCTCAGTGGCAATAAAAAAGATTTTTCAAAAATAATAAAATACGGTTGCAAAACAACATTCTTAATGGTATATTAACATTCATAAACGAGTTTATGTGTTAACTTTCCAGGCAGCGTAGTGCTTACTTCACACAGAATCAACTCTCTGGTCATTCACAATCTGTTTTTTTCTTTCGAGTACATCAACGCTTTAGTAATATAATCTTACTGTGTGAACTAGCTTTACGTGTAGACATTATTTTGTTGTTCAGTCTTAAGTAAGTGCTGGACCTACACACCTGTCTTACGGTTTGATTTACCTACAAATATTCCTAAAGACTTTTTTTCTCGATCTCTCATGAACTAGTCAATATGATTTTAACTTCTTTTTTTGGTGAGTAAATTTTTACTGTTTGCCTTGAGTTTAACGTTTATATGACCTTTGGTTTATGCATTTCCTTTTGATTATATCACTATTAAGAAGGAAATATACCAGTTTCCTCTTGTATTTCATACTTGATAACTGTGTTATTAATTATGCTATATTTAATATATTTATGTCTTTTAGTTTTCTTATTACTTAAAGAGTAAATGATTGCTGTATTGATTGTCTGACTGATAGTCAGAAATTCTTATTATTAAACAACTACATCGAATCTTGTTGAGTTTCCGTTGCACCGTTATTTTATATCGTTTACTTGCAAGTATGATAAAAACAACCATAGTACAGAATCTAGGTACAGACGTGTTTTGTTAATTCTAATGGATTTTGTTTTTGTTCCATACTTATAATTGTTCAATTAAATGTATGATAATTGATATAAGTTCTTTGAACTTTTGTTTAATTACAGTTTTACTCATCACTTGCTTTCAAAGTTTAGATTGTTTTATCGGACAAAAACTTGAAATTTCCCGGTTTAATTTTTTCGATACTGAACTTCTACGGTACTCTGCTGAAGATCGAAAAGGCAATGTGGTGGTGTCACCAGCAAGTATAAAATCAATCCTTTCAATGTTACTCGAAGGAGCTAATGGTGTGACTGCGATGGAAATTAGGAATGCCCTTAGATTGTCTCCTGATAAAGATGAGTTTAGGGAGCAATTGAATGAATACCTGACTGTTTTAAAGGTATGAAATATACTGGTAATTTTGTTACATTAAGTAGATTAACACCACTATTCTAAGTAGATTGATATTGTTTAAACTATACCGCAGCCCTATAAAAGATTCTTTGATTGTGTATACTAAATTAGTCAGCTTATTAAAAATTTGCGTTACATTGAAAATTAAGGCTTTTATTTAACGTTTAAGTTTTTATACAAAATCTTTAAATAAAAATATACAACGCGCAAGAAGTGTTTAAGTTCAAGCAGATAAATAATATTGGTTATTGGGTTTTCCCCATAATACCAGACAGAGATAATTCCGGGTTTTACGTAAAAATTCTTGACTAGTTTGCATGGATAACTAGTGTCAAATAGTTTTATTTAAATAGTAAAAGCATTTGATAAAAGTATCACTAGATCAAGTTTAATCACAATACAGCAAGGATAGGAGAAAATTTGATCAGGATTATGATTCTTCAATAATTTGCGAACAATAACTTGTGATACATTTGTAATCGTTTTCCAAAATCACTCAACTCAAGAGAAGCACCTTTCTCAGAAAGTTAGTTAGTAAATATGTTCTGTCTTCTTTTGAAATTTATTGTTACCCTCGAACAGTAAATGTACTTTTATCTCAAGATCGTATTAACTCGTGTAATTACTAGGATATTGAGATTTACTGGCGAGAGATATTTTTGTGTAAAATTGTTCACTTCAAAATGCCACATGTAAATAATTTGTTTTATGTTATAATAATAAATAAACATTGCCATCGTATTAACTAAAAGGTTGTTTATTTCTTACAGGTGAACGATCCCGAAGTTACATTGTTAAATACAAATGCTATATTTCTCTCAAAGAAAGTTAAAGTGAAGAAAGAATTTGCTACAATCCTGCATAAAGTATATTTATCAGAAATTCATTCTGTAGATTTCCGCGAACCTGTGTTTGTTGCTAATTTAATAAATACATGGGTCAGTAATAATACTAAAGGCCTTATTCCAACGTTAGTAGAGCCTGGTGAGTAAGTCGTAAAAGATTTTTAACTTATTTATGTAATAAATTGATTTGATTTATAAAGTTACCACAGAAAGAGCAGTTGTCATTTCTTGATTGATTCAATTGTAATTTCTTGATGTCACTTTTAAAACAAAGTACAATGAGGTGCCTTTATTTCTGTGTATGATATTAAATGTTACAGAGCACATCGACCCCATGTCGGAATTATTGCTTACGAACTCTCTTTACTTCAAAAGTAATTGGCAACACGCCTTCGATCCTATTCACACGAAACCTTCTTGTTTCCGTATCGGTGGCACATGTAGAACAGTCTCCATGATGGAACTATTTGCTGTACTCAATTACGCGTACGTAGATAATTTGAGAGCACATGCTGTTGAACTGCCTTACGAGGTAAGCTTTTCGTTTTGAATATTTTTAATAATAGACGATGGATCAGAAACCCTGTTGAATGCTTAGTTTTTAAGGATAATAATGTTTGTTTGCAAATGTGCTCAGCTCGTGTCAAATTTTCTTTTCCAGCTCCACATCTCTGTCCTTTTTTTCTTCTTACATTTCTTTGATTTTAAAGCTTATTGCCGTAAAACATATGGGAAATGATAAGACGTATTTTGTTGGGTTTTTGAAATCTTTATTTTTTTCTCTCATTTTCCTGAGCCGTCTTAAGTTTATAGGCTTTTTATTATCAAAATAGTATTTGCGAATAAATATTTATTTCTTTTCATCATGCCTTTTTCGACATTGGTTCGACTTATATTTACATATTCGATTTGCCGAATCTTTATAAGGTAATCTTACAATTTCTGGCGTTTTCCTTAAGAAACACATAAAGGGATTCCCCTATGAAACAATAAACCCTGGATATGTAAATACATACTCGATGACGCATCGCTTGTAGTAAAAGTTGCAAATAGGTTTTGTTTCTCAATACGTTAAAAACCATTTAACTCGTTACAAAAATTTTAAAATCAAGAATTAAAAATATTTAATTAGTTAAAATATTTTTATACCAAAAAGACTTCTTTTTACTGTTAATAAAAGTTACTGTTAGGAAGGTCGTTGTTGTCGGAAACTGTCCGTCTACCATCTTTGCAATTATTTCTGTTGTCATAAAGTAGTTTTAGTAAGCTTTTGTTGTCATAAAGTAGTTTTAGTAAGCTTTTGTTTCTGGGTTTGAAGAGCGTTCTGGGTAGTGAAATAACTAGATTAAAGAGACATATCTCAAGGTAGCTTACGTAGTATGGTGCTGTGAATAAATTCTTACTGTTATCGGTGGGCGAGCCATCCTCACTTATTATCAGGTCTGCTTCTCATATGTCCCGTGGCATCAGAGTAAAAATAGCAATGTGCAACAGAGCAAGTGATTCTAAGAAATAAACACCGGAGACAGGTTTTAAGTTACATAAATACAGATTTAAACATTCAACAACTTTTTGTCGCATCAACACCAGAACCGGTTTCCGCCATACGCCGTACACAATCGTAAATAAAGTTAGAGACTAAGTGAAAAATAATTAAAGTATTATAATACTAAATTAATCATGATTGTATTATATAATTAATTCCATACATTTAAATAACTTTCAAACTAAAACTTATTACAGAACGATTTTAGAATATTCGCTAATTTAAGACATTGTCTTTTAAAATTGGTTAATAAACTTGACAATATCTAGATTTTTATCTTATTAAGCAAAGACTTAAATTTAGCTGCGCCTCCTTACTTCGGCGTGTATGTAACAGCCCTAAAATCATCCTACGAGCGTTGGCGGTTAGGAGAGACTCGACGATGCTAGCTCGCTGGATACAGTTACATGTAGTGTAAATCATCTTAAGGCTGGCATCATCGTCTCCATACATTGTGTGTTTTTAATTTTTATACATTTTTAATTGTTACTAACACTATTTTTAAGTTTTAATGACTAACACATTGTGGACCAACAGTTGCCTTAAATATCTTTTTTTTATTTTTTTAGACTAAATGTAAGTGTAACATAATGAGTAAATACTGTGAAGGAATTCAAAAGATTTATTTTTATATTAAAAACAAAGTTAAAGACTTTTAAGCTTTTTTGAAATCTGAGTAAATTATAGGCTACATTCAAATTAAAGGTTGTTTCTTTTTAAAACCAAACAATTCAGGCGTTTGTTTAAAGAAAATAATAGAAAAACGTTTTGCATAACATGAAGACAAAAACGACAAAAGTGCGAAACCTAAAATTAATAGTTGATACAATCATTTCTAGACATTTCGTTGTTTGCTGCCATGTTGTGGGAAAACCTAATAGTAAAAAATCAGCGAAAGGGAAACACAACCGTCTTTTAAAATTAATAATAATGTTTTAAGTAAATATCGGTATCGTATGACTTTTGCTAGTTGTATGATCATGGATTAATTTTTTTTTATCTGTAATTGGACTATAATTGAATGTCTTCACATTTGTTTACCGTAATTGAGTTATATCATACAAGTAATATTTTTATAACGTCGTTTAGAACGTATTAAGTGTAAATGTAAAAAGTAATTTTTTTTTGGTTGTTTCATTTATTGTTCTCAGATTGGTACAAAGAGAAACCGTTTGCTTGTATTATATGAATTTTCATTATTAAGCCTGTATCCAGTAATTTATTTTACCGATATAACATAGTTATAAATTTATGTAATTATGTTATATCTTCAAAGTTAAAGAAAGAATAATTTTTCATGATAAATCAGAATTTAAATTAATTTGTTTCAGTACATATTTGTAACTTTTGTAATAGGAATTTGTTGAAATTGTACGCATCAGTTTTTAACAGATTTAAATCTCATATTTTTATTAAAAAAATTATGGATTTTGTTTAAAAGTTAGGACTAACAAAATATATAATTACTAAAGAAATCTACGTTATGTAAGCCGGGGTTAAGCTTTATAAACAAAAATACTATGGCGTATTTTAAATTACCAAACAAGATATTTCTTAGTTTTTTTCAAGGTTTTCCTGTTTTAAGTCCGTTGTTAAATATATACGTAATATTTTGTCCTCTGTCATTTTAGTTATATGATAAAAATAGATTACGTTATAAAGTTTTTAATACAAATTAAAAGCATTGTAATGTATTCTGACGTCACATAGATCGAGAAGTTACCGTCATGGGAATACAGTTGTTACAATGCAATTCTTCATACCTTTTTTTCGTAAAATATTTATGAGTTCTAGAAATAAATTTTTCGTAAGTTTACAGAAAAGAACGTTAATTCTTCGAATAGAATATATACATAACACATACAATATTAGAAATTTATGAATTGTTGCAACATTTACTAAAGTTAAAACTAATACCAACAAAAATTTTTGATTAGTTGTACCACCACTACAGTATGTATTCAGTTAATATATTATTATCAAAATTATTAGTATTAAAAGTAAACTAGTCTATGTCAAAATCACAAAAAAATTTTGTTCAAATTTCTATGACTGAAACGGAATATTTTGATAATTTATTAGGAAGAGATTTAATTTCTTTTATGGGAATATCCGTTATCTTTTCTTATATTTACAGTTATATGACAAATATAGTTTCGTTAAACTTAACACACATCACTTAATTATAACACAATCTATTTAGATCCAGTAGTGACGGAGATTATCTAAAACAAACCGGCAAATTAACATTTTTTAATATTTCAGGAAATTTATGTTTAAAAATTGTGAATAATTATTAGGTTTAGTATTATAAGCATACACTTAAGTTTTAATAATAACAGTAATTTGAAAATAAAATGTTGCGTTTATTATTTCAGGGTGGCCGTTACTCGATGTTCCTGTTGGTGCCTTCGGATCAAGATGGCATATTGTCCCTTATCAGGGACTTGCCATACATGAGCCTTCCACAAATCGCACACCTCATGGAGCAGACGGATGTGCGATTACTAATGCCCAAATTTATTATAGATTATTATGAGGATATGGCTGGAACATTAAAAGCCGTAAGTAGTCTTTCCTTTAAGACCTGAAATGATGAAATAGTGACTTGTTACTATTTAATAAATTATTTTGGTTCAATAAAAACTTTTTCTTATATTGAAATAATTTTTTTTAGATGAAAATAAATTCATTGTTTACCGGGAAGGCAGATCTTTCTGGCATGTTCAATGGCAGTTCTCCACAAGTAAACAATATCTTCCATAAAGTACACATTGCTGTAGACGAAGCCGGAACGGTTGCAGCGGCAGCTTCTTCCGCCATGGTGATACCGCTCATTGAAAACGGTGTCCAAATCCGTGTCGACCGCCCGTTCTTATTCTTTATAAGAGACAACAAATTGGGCTTAGTGCTGTTTGAAGGGAAAGTTGAAGAGCCCACTGAATATGAGCTTAAACCGGCTGCAAATAAAACTCTTTCTGGTGATAATAACGGTTTGTATACCATTTTTAATTAAATAGTAATCATTACTTAGTGCTAAAATGAGAGCCTTACTTATCGGTGATAGGTCTGTTACCGGAGAGCGTCTAGGTTAGTACCAACGCAGCTTCTGTTGCAGCCGACAAACAGAAGTGTGCATATTACCGTGTGTATAAAGGGCGCTGTAAGTTAGTAAATTACTGGGTAAACGAGACTTAATATCATATGTCTCGAGGCCACACGCGTAATTTGGTGCTGTGTATACCATCTTAATCAGCGACATATTGTTATAGGCAAACGTATCGCTTTCCATAAGGTGCCTTGCTCGTGTGACCGCATCATCAAATAAAAAATAGCGGAGGCTTCATTTTATATTATAAAAAATAACAGTAGCTAGTAATTTAAAAAGAAAACATTTCATCATTAAGGTATATGGACAAAGGTAACATAGCCTGAAGTGATGATCGCCAATTTTCTGTACTGTTCCAAATAGATATATAATATACCTAGCATCAGAAGTTTTTCTATTAAACATTAAAAAATTGATCGTTGTTTCTTCTGATATTGTACTAGTTACATTACGTTGGGAGGGTTATTAATTCGTCATCATCATTTCAACCGATGGACGTCTACTGCTGGACATAGGTGTCTTCTAAAGTATTCCACAAAAGGATCTTGTGCTGTTTGAATCCTCTGGCACCTTGGTCACACTCTGGTCTTGATTAATTAAGATATTCAAAATGTATATTTCGGTAAACGTAGTGCTGGAAGGCCCTCCACAAGATGGACCGACGATCTGGTGAAGGTGGCGAGAATCCGCTGGATGCAGATAACTCAGGACTGATCGGAGTGGAGATCTTTGGGGGAGGCCTATTTCCAGAGGGTTTTTATCGGCTGATGATGATATTTCGGGTGTTTACTTAACAAAGTGTTGACAACAGTTATGAAACTTTATAACAAAATGTAAAAAGAAGCAAAAATAAATTATGTAATAGATACATTCTTGTATAAAGGATATATATTTCACGTATATGGATTTATACGCATTATGTATCCACAGAGAATCAAAGAAAAGGAATGTAGTAATTATTACTATTCGTATATTATAGAATAGTCTGAGCATATTTATTAATTATATCTTTTAATAATGTATTCGCAGGGTTCAATAGATGTCTAATATGATTAAAAATTCTTTGTTTCAGTGACATTTAACTCAAGGAAATATTTGCCAAATTTTCACAAACAGAGACTCTACGGATGATTTTGTTACAGTAAATACTCTTTTATCATTTTCACCATCATCATCAGGACATCAATACGTTTTGGACTTAAGCTTCTTAAAGTGCTCGCCATTGAGTATGATATCCTCAACCGTACCCTTAAACAAAATATACTTTTAACTAATATTTATTAATAAAACGTCATATTACATTTTAATTGTTTAATTATACAAAGTAACTAGTTCTATTGACTCTTACCAAACTTTAAATATTTTTTTTTATTATTTAAACAAGGCAAATGGTATACATAAACGATAAATAAAGTTAAAATATTGGCTTTGATTGCAATACTTTTTTTATTATGTCGAAACTATTAGAAAAAAAAATTTACTCTATTATTTTACTATCATTGCATCATTGACCGTTTTTTTAAGACAAATTCTTAATCGTAATAAAATTACAAAGATATTATTATTAAATAGTTTAGAATAATTAAGTATCCAGGAACAGTTACACTGCGAAAAACGAGGTGCATACCAATAAACATTTATTTCTAAGAAAATTTTCGCTTCGATTCTTCGGTAAATAGAATTCTATACACGATCTCTGTGTTTATAATAACATCAAAGAATCTTGCTCCGAGTTTTTACCATTAAATTGACACAATACGAATATGTCTTGTTGCCATCTTTACTAATTTATGTATAATCGAACAAGACAAATTTGCTTTAATTTGGTGCGGTTTTTCAGTGAAATAAAATATTGAATAACTTAATTGAAGGTCGGTATGTTTTTCAGCTTTGCTGTATATCGTTTTGTAACTTATACGGAACACAAAATAAGCAATTATTAATGATTATTAAAAATGTTTACTACGAAACTCAAGAGAAAACAACTTTAAATCACCATTTAAATTAGTGTAAGTATTTAGTACAAGTTGATACTCTAAGAAACTTTAAAATTAAAAGAGCTGTCTCGATGCTAGAATTGGCCATGTTTAACTAGGTAAAAATTAAGAATAGCAATTTAAAGATGAAAATAACAATAACCTAGATATGGTTAAGTAGGATATCGTCAAGTGAAACTCGAAAGATGCAACTGAAAGCCAGTTTAGGCGGCGCCACTCCGAACAGTGTAACCACACGTTTTGTATACATCTTTATAAGACGACGAAATAAAAAGGTTTTAACTGTAGTTAACTGTAGTTAGTAAATGATAGATGATATTAAGTAAGGTAACTCATATAAAGTCTCTAACTACAGAATTTAAGTAATTGGGATACGGTTGCTTGTGAAGTATTGT
Source organism: Pachliopta kotzebuea (assembly GCA_018246255.1). Taxonomy (NCBI): domain Eukaryota; kingdom Metazoa; phylum Arthropoda; class Insecta; order Lepidoptera; family Papilionidae; genus Pachliopta; species Pachliopta kotzebuea. Next base: position 1,245 of record DWLS01000902.1, on the reverse strand, counting down.
ATGGCATGGCTTTGCTTGTTGTGACGTCTACAAGGTATAGCTAATAAGCGAAAAAGAGAAACCTGCCACCGGTTTATATATTTTTAAACATATGTATATATTAATATCATCAGCCAATTGAAGTTCTCTGTCGGAAAAAAGCCTTCTCCCATAGACCTTTGTACAGGTCCGTCTTACGCCATCGCCATTAATTTTTTTTTTCTTAAAAAGAGCTTTCTCGTAAAGGATGTTACATATGAAAAATGTATAAACATCTATTGCCTGTATTTATATATATAGAGAGTAGAGTAGAACACTTGCGGAAGGTTTATTTTGTCGGAGATCGTCTAGGTGGGTACCACCAAAGTTCCTATTGCAGCCGCCAAACAATAGTGTTTTAGTATTTCTTTATTTCTATTTTGGGAATACTTAATAAATTACTGAACTAATGATATAATATTTTATGTCTAAAAGCGATGAGTACTATATGGTTTCGTGTACAGACACGACCTATCTATCCTAACTAGCGTCAAATTATTACAGGCAAGCGTATCACTTACCACTAAGTGAACAACTCGTTCCTTATGGCACATCCTTATTCTTTGATAAAAAAAAGTAATCAATTATTATATACATTTTTTACTATTATTTTTCTACATATATATACACATTTAATAAATAAGTTGTGTCATAAATATCATCAGGAAATAATTTTCTATACGGAATTACGATTAATAAGGTATTAAAAATTATTTTCCATTGTTCATTACATAAAATATCGGTCCTTCCTTAAAGTCCTGGATTTAAATTAATCTCATGGTGATCGTTAATTCAATAAATGAGTTGCAGAAAGTCACAAACCATTTTACTTTCTTGAAAACAAATTAATTGGCTTCGTATTGGAACAGGCTGGAAGTATGTTACAGCTTTATGGGATGTTGATTTCTGTACCTGTTTAATAAAAGTAGATAAATATATTACTTACGATCCGATTTGAAACAGGCGAATATTTCCATGTGAGAATTTGTTTTTGTGTTATCCTTTTATATAAGATAGTCATATTATTTTTTTTGGAATAAGAGAGAGAACATGATTGTTGAAATTCACTGAAGTCTTTTGTTTATTGTTCATATGTTCTGTCCTGTGCTATGGAAGATTCCTTCAAGCTCTTGGAATGGCAAGGACTTGGCATCAACATCAATGGCGAGTACATCACTCACCTTCGTTTTGCCGACGATATTGTGGTCATGGCTGAATCGCTGGAGG